>OVAP01004345.1:0-14775 GCA_900406295.1 Aurinia saxatilis | reverse complement strand
AACAATTCTATCAAGCAAATCCAACTCTCGCTGAGATTAAGTATCTTAGTTCAAACGCTAGAAAGATCCAATCTCTTTGAGAAATCCTATGGAATTTAAATTAGCTTAACAAACCGATTTAATTGTTCACTAACTATTCTAAACCAAGTCTCCTTGAGAAAAGATAGCTAGCTCTCCTAAGAAAATTCCAACAATTTATTAACACTCTCGTGTATAAAAAATTCCCTATGATCTAGACTCAAAGTAGCTAATCTATGAATCTAGCAATAAGAACATCTAGGAGAAGAGTTAGTTAATGGTTTCTAAATTAAGCATAAGACTAACAGAAATCCATCATAATCTAAGAACCCTAAACCTAACTAATGAATTAGTCAGACATAGCAAAGAAATTCATCATGCAATAGTTGAAAGAAAGCAATATAAATTCAATAAAAGGGTTTAAGAAATCTTCTCCCAAAACTCTCTCAAAGTAAAAACAAAGCATAAGCCTAAATAATGACCAAAACCTATTATTTATAAGCACACAAACGTCTGCCCCTTGGCAAAAATAAGGAAAGCTTGATATTCCTTTGTTTCCAAATAATAATTGGAAACTTCCTTTTTCTGCCCGCCAGAATGACATGTCTTCACTAAAACCGTCATATCTCCTCAACCAATAATCAGAATGAGTGGAAACCACCGTCAAAGTGAAGCTAACTCAAAATGTGAGATTAAAATTCATAAGGAAAGACCTTCGTCTGGCACGATCTTTAAGGAACTTCTGGCTGCTTCTGCATTATCATTCTACGTATTTGCTTCCTTTGCTCCATAATTCCTCCTTAATTCAACAAGTGACCAAAAATCATTTATGCACCTAAATTGACTCTTTTGGACTCTAATAATGATAATATAGACTCTAAAATATAAATTAGTATTGATTTGTTAGTTTAAAAACCGGTAAAATATGAGATATCAATAGACGACAACGTGGATTATGATAGTGATGATGAGTCTGAGTATAAGTATTATCATGATTATGAGGATGCTGGAAGTGATTATGAGAATGGTGATGGTAAGATGGAGAATGAGCAAGGGGAAGGAGTAAGGAAAAACAGAGCTATTGGTTCTTGCTTAACAAATCAATTCAACTCAACAAAGCATACGTAATAAGATATCTTATTATAAATTCAAAGGTGTTTTTTAAAAAGAATTTTTTAACGATTTTTAAAATAAAAAATCTTTGCATATTGTTTTCAGGGTAGTTTGGTCATTTTATATTTACTACAAAATCAGTTTTTAGAAAACAAAATAGAAAATGGTATTTTTCAAATACCAAAACTAAAAAGAGGTATTTTTCGAAATACCCCAATTTATAATGTGGTCAAACTATTCAGATTCAATTCCTTTATGTGGTAAATATACTTAAACTTCGTGTGTATTAACCCACCAATTTTTTTGGAATTTTAAACCTTTTTTATATGATCTCTAGCGGTGTTCAAAGTGATAAGACATTTATATCATTTGGTAATTTTGGAAAAATTATAAATTATCGTGTGTACTATCCTACTGAATTTATGGATATTGCGATTTGTTTTTTGTTTATATGATCTCTAACGGTGTCCAAAATATTAAGGCATGTTTATAATTCATTAACACACAAAATTAAAGATTTTTTGACTTTTTTTTGTATGATCTCTAACATACCAAAATATTAAGGCATTTATACGATTCATTAATTTTGAAAAAATACTCAATGTTTATGTGTACTAACCCACCGAGTTAAAGGAATTTTTTACATCATTTGTATGATCTCTAACATTGTTCAAAACTAGGTTTTGACCCGTGCGTTGCGCGGGGTGTGGTTCGTAAATGTTTCAATTTGTTTATTATTATTATAATCTATTATATTAATTCGTCTGAGATGATTAACGTTAGGTTTTACCAACACTCGACAAATATATGAACATCACCATACATGAAACATTACTCTCTTATCAAAACTTTGTTAAGGAAACTTAAATTTTACTCTAAATCTCATACTGAAAACTGATGGATAAAGAGATACAGTGTCCTCACAAATATATTATCCTCATGTTTGGATGTAAGATATTTTGAAACCTATTATGTAATTGTGATCGACACACACAGTAAATGAACAAGACAACCAGTATATAAACTTTATGAAGAAGGCAATGATATCTGTTTTTATTGATCCTTGGAAACTCTGATCGTATGAATTTATCTCAAGATTTAAATAACTTACCTCTCCTCTTCTGTAATGTGTTCATGGTGCATATTTATTCTTCGTCTCACAATATGCACAATTATCCTCTGCGGTTTTACGCGTGTTTCCCATCATCTCCAACACGTTGCACCATACAATATTATATATCTGGTTTAGAACTACTATGTGAACTCTTTTTGAACGTATACCCCAAAAAAAAAATGATTCCATAGAAGAGACAGAGTTTGAGAAGGATCAGAGTACTGAGTAAGGAGAAAAAATGCAATGAAAATAATAAGACATATTAGAAAGATAAGTTTAATGACCTGTTTTTGTGAGTACGAACACCAAATCTTATCCAATTTAGTTTTTTTTTCTCTCTTTTTGTTTTAGTCATATCTAACTTTTATTCATTTTAGATTTCATACCATTTTCTCCTTTTTCTTCTCTAATTTTTATGTAAGAAGATGACTTGCTTAAGTTATTTGTTTCTCTGTTCCATGTTATAAACATGACTTGAAAATATATATACTTGTTTATAAACACATTATATTATTTTACCCTTAAATTAGCTCTAATTATTTTCAACAAACATTGAATATATTATATTAATTTGATATTTGTATCTTTTAATTTATCTTAATTTTATTAAAATTATAACACTTATGTACTTATTTACATTTTCTTTGAAATGATGTTTTACAAGGTAATGCAATGATTAAGTAACCTTGTCTTATCGAGATTCCACGATTCAGTTATGTTTTGAAGTAGTTGACTTGTGTAAATGAAATGGCAAAATAATGTGGTCAAACTGTTCATATTCAATTCCTTTATGTGGTAAATATACTCCAACTTCGTGTGTATTAACCCACCGATTTTTCAAAATTTTAAACCTTTTTTGTATGATCTCTAGCGGTGTTCAAAGTAATAAGATATTTATACCATTTTGTAGTTTTGGAAAAATGATCAATTATTGTGTGTATTAAACTACCGAATTTATGGATATTTTGATTTTTTTTGTTTGTATGATCTCCAACGGTGTCCAAAATATTAAGGCATCTTTATCATTCATTAACACACAAAATTAAAAAAATTTCGACTACTTTTTGTATGATCTCTAACAATACCAAAATATTAAGGCATTTATGCGATTCAGTAATTTTGAAAAAAATACTCAATGTTTATGTGTACTAACCCACCGAGTTATCTCCAACATTTTTTAAACTATTAAGTCATTGATATCACTCGGTAATTTTTGAAAATACTCAAATTTCATGTGTATTAACCAACCAAATTTAAGGTTTTTTCAACTTCTTTTTGTATGATCTCTAACAGTGTCCAAAATATAAAGGCATTGATATCATTCGGTAATTTTGAAAAATACTCAACTTTCGTGTGTATAACCCACCAAATTTAAGGACTTTTCAACCTTTTTTGTATGATTTCAAACGGTTCCCAATATATAAATGCTTTGATATCATTTGGTAATTTTGCAAAAATACTCAACTTTCGTGCGTATTAACCCACCAAATTTAATGATTTTCTGATTTTGTTTTTTTGTTTGATCTTTAACGGTGTCCAAAATATTAAGGGAGTTATATTATGTGGTCATATTTAATAAATCCTTATCTTTCGTGTGTATTAACCAACCAAATTTAAGGAATTGTTTACGTTTTTTGTATGAAACTAACGATGCCCAAAATATTAAGGCATGTATATTATTTGGTAATTTTGAAAACATACTCAACTTTTGTTTGTATAACCCATTAAATCTAAGGTTTTTTGTTTTTTGTATAAAAACTTTAATGGTGTCCAAAATATTATGGCATTTATATCATTTGGTAATTTAGAAAAAATACTTCAATTTTTTTTGTATGAACCCACAAAATTTTAGACCTTTTTGTTTTTAATAATATCTAACAATGCCAACATATAAAGTCTTTATATCATTCGTTAATTTTGGAAAATACTCAATTTTTCGTGTGTATTACTATTAAACAATCGAGTTTGAGAATTTTTTTTTTTGTATGATCTCTAACAATGCCAAAATATTAAGGCATTAATATAGTTCAGTAATATTTGAAAAATAAGCAACTTATGTGCGTATTAACTCATCGATTTTAAGGATTTTGGACCTTTTTTATGAGTTCTAGCAAATTCCAATATAGCAAGGCATTGATATCATTTAGTATTTTTCCTATTTTCTTGTGATTTAACCCACTGAGTTTAAGGATTTTTTTAATCTCTAACGGTGTCTAACATATTACGGCATTGATAACATTCAGTAATTTTTTAAAATACCTAACTTTCATGTGTATAACCCACCACATTTTATGGATTTTCGACTTTTTGTATGATCTCTAATGGTGACCAAAATATTAAGGCACTGATATCATTTAGTATGTTTGAAAAAATATTCAACTTTCGTGTGTATTAGCCTTATCAACTTTTAGAATTTTTAACAATGTCCAATTTATTAAGGCACTGATATCATTCGGTAATTTTGGAAATTTACTCAACTATCGTGTGTATTAATCAACCAAATTAATTTTTTTTTGAATTCTTTTGGAATGATCTCAAAACATGTCCAAAATATTAATGCATAATTTGGTAATTTTGGAAAAGTAGTAATTTTAGACTTTTTAGAAATGATCTCTAACAATGCTAGCATATTAAGGAATTTATATCATTCCATGATTTAAAAAAAACATTCAACTTTCGTGTGTATTAAACCACTTAGTTTAAGGATTTTTGCCTTTTTTTTGTAAGATCTCTTTTTTTTTTATCATCTCGAAATTTGATACTATTACAAATTTTTTTTGAATAATTTGAATGAACTGCTTTAAGAACAACTCCACCAAGCAGCTCTCCCCGCAATATATTTTTAAATACATTATATTATTTTCCATTTAAGTTAGCTCTAAGTTTAATTTGATATTTGTTATTATCCTCTAATTTCTCTTAATTTTAGTAGAATTATAACACTTATACTCATTTATGCTATCTTTGAAATGATATTTTACAAGATATTGGAAGTTCGATAATTAAGTAATTTTATTTTAAAGATTCTACGATTCATTTATGTTTTGAAATAGCAGACATCTGTAACTGAAATGGCAAATTTATAAATTATAATGTGGAACTAATCAGTCTCGATACAAGCGGATATAGTAAGAAGTAGAGTAACGATCAGCAACAACAACCAAGGAAAAACCTACATGCTGCTACATATTAGTAGCTTAATTAAGTGAGAAAGATGCTCCAAGAGTTTTTTTATTTTTATTTTTAATTTCTGTTTTGCCTTGGTAGTCTTTCAATTTCATCGGGAACAATTCTATGGGGTTTTAATTTATAAAAAATGTATTTTGCGGTTTCATTTTGCTTAAAGTATATTCATCTCAACAACAAAATTTTATTCATGTTTTGTGAATCATACATAAACATGTATATTATAATAAACTCTAGACAAATTTTTTTTTTTTTTCAGTACATCAATTACTCACTTTTGTCGAAGAAAAATTGGAGTTCATGATGCCATAGACAACACAAGCAGAAGAAGTAATCATGTTGTTGTTGTGTTGATGCCAAATACATTTTTTCATGAATTTCTCGGTTCGACCATCGCAGCCTGCAACTCTCACAATACTTCCTTTGAGTTGTCTCATCATTGCCCCCCTCCGCAAAACCAAATGTCTTTCATAGTCTCTCTTCGGAAAGTTTCAATCTCCTGCATTGTTTCTGACATCCGAATTTTGATTATAGAAAACAAAATCACGAAACCCTTTGGTTTTGTTTCGCCTCCAAAATACAGTGAGATCATCCCATAAAGATATTTTGCTTTATGATTTTCTTCCTTTGCAGCTTTGGATGAGAATCCGATTCCTCTATCTCGCTGTTCATGATGAAAGCAATCCACAAGTTCTTGACGGTATATAGCTTTAGGGCGCCACACTCTAGATATTTTGAGAAGTTGTTAGAGCGCTTGTAAGACTATATAAAGCTATGAACTGAAAATGAAGAAAGCCAACGAAGAACATAACTATCGTTGCAAAAGCGTTTAAACGACTTTGAAACTTGTTGGAGATTATTTAATTCGGATTGGACGAAGAACACGCTTCTTGTTCTTTCAAGAGATCTCACAAAACATCAATTTCTCAAAACATGGTTTCTTGTTCTTTCAAGACATCTTGCAAAACACCAATTTCTCTTTGTTCTCTTCCTGACGATCTTCTCGTAGAGATCTCTTCATGCGTCGGACCTTTTCCATCCTTTCCATCATAAATAAATAATCTACAACAATTTTTAAAATCGTTTCAACGTTCTTGCAACGATCGTTACGTGCTTCGTCAACTTTCTCCATTTGCAGTTCATAGTTTTATATGGTTTTACAAGCGCCCTAACAAGTTTTCAAAATGTCTAGAGAGTGGCAACCCTAAATCTCTGTACCGTCAAGGACTTGTGGATTAGTTTCATCATGAACAACAAGATAGAGGAATCGGATGCTCATTTAAAGCTGCAAAGGAAGGAAATCATAAAGCAAAATATCTTTATGGGATGATCTCGTTGGGTTTTGAAGGTGAAACAAAACCAAAGGGTTTCAAGATTTTGTCTTCTATAATCAAAATTTGGATGTCAGATACAATGCAAGAGATGGAAAATTTTCGAAGAGAGACTACAAAAGACATTTTGTTTCACATAGAGGCGATTTGAGACAACTCAAAGGAAGCTATGTTCGTGAGAGTTGCAACTGTGATGGTCGAACCTAGAAGTACATTAAAAGGTGTGTTTGGCATCAACTCACCGACGACATGATTACTTCTTCTGCTTGTGAGATTTGTCTATGGCATCATGATATCCAACTCTTCTTCGACAAAAGTGACTCGAATAAAAAAAAAGAATTGTCTTGAGTTTATTATCATATACTTGTTTATGTATGATTCACAAAACTTGAATAAAATTTTGTTGTTGAGATGAATATATATTAAACAAAATGAAACCACAGTTTTATTTTATTTTTAAATAAAAAACCACATAAATGTTCCTGATGAAATTGAGAGACTACAAAGGCAAATCAGAAATTAAAAAAAAAAAAAACTGTCAAAGCATCTTAATCACTTAATTAATCTACCAAGGTGTGTCAGTCTCTGTTTTTTCTTTGTTGTTGTTGCTGGTTGTTACTATACTTCTTACTACGTCCACTTGTATCAAGAATGAATGGTTCCACATTTCCACTTTTGGATCGATAATTAATTTATTATACGTGTTTGGGGTTAATGGGATTGGATATCATGTTACGTTTCACCAGATTCCACTTAAAACAAATTTGAAATATAGTGATAAAACGCAATTTACTTATAAATTACTAAGGATCCCCTCCAACTTTGGATATGGGATATATTCCCTAATAACATAAACTAGCATATATATATATAATTAAATAACTCTCTTGATAAAAATATTGATATTCGGAAACCTAATTATTTTTCCGAATATCAATATTTTGATCACGAGAGTTATTTAATTATTTTCTCAGGAAGATCTTACAGAGTTTATTTAATATTAAATTTTGTTTCGTTCAGACAAAAATAATTGGTTAATTTGAGTGAAAGAGAAATAGATCTGAAATAAATAATATCAAATATTATTATGTTAAGTAAAAGTGTTTTGAGGGCTACAAAAATATGTTTAAAAGGAAGATCTTATGCATTTGGAAATATCACACATACAACAACAAAATCTATATGGCTTCACACCCTCCATTCTATCATTTATTCTTGCCCTAAAACATGCAAAAGAATTAGACTTCCCGAGAAGAACTACAATATGACACATTGTTTTCCATAGATTGAGCAGCCCAGAGTACTCATTTAGACCTATATATAGCATCAAAGATAGCCAAATTCACTACCAATATTTTAAAATCCACGCATCAACGTGAGGTTTATTCCCGATGGATATGTAGAAGTTTGAGTTGATGAGAGAGAATGTGTGTAATTATATTTTCTTCCACAATGTGTTCATGATTAAATTTAAGGATCATTGATGATTGCCATTTCAGGTTAAGAAGATGAAAAGCTGACTACTAATCCTTATTTAGCAACACGTTATTATATCATAATTTTCTAGATGGCCTAAAAGGTAATTAGCACGGTCTATGGATACCTAGAGTGATCTAGAAAGCATTCTATATGGCCACCAATGAAAGTCTTAGTTATCTAGTAAATTATGATAATATAAAAATATAATAATACCAGTTTCATTATATAAAATCATGAGATCTTATATATTTATGCTAGAAATTCAATTAAATAAAACAATATTAACTTCATTATTTGTAAATCACGATTATTCTAATATTATATATAATAGCAATTAACATATTGTTTTATTGTAAATATAGAGTGTAAAAATTTAGACACCATAGTATGTGTCACACTTCCTTCAGTAACCGGAGATGTCAAGTTCTACGACGATATTGTGGTTGGAGTAGAGAACAGAGAGCATGGTCGGAATGACGAAGGAGAAGAAGTTTGTGGCTGTGTCTTTACAATTTATTGGAAGAATGGTCCTAGTGCCAAGCAAGCTACATCTGCCGAAGTTGGAGACATCTGTTTCAAAAGGCAGGATGATCGGTTGAATCCGACTGTGGTTTCTTTCATAAAAATAACCAAAAGGAAGATTAATGGAGATGCATCTTCAAAAAACCAAGTTGTGTACATAATGATATAATTAATCATTCTTCTTGAAAGCTTTCTTATATTTCCGTAAACCGAAGGTGTTTGAGTTAAAGTCCAACTGATCTTTCCGAGGAACAATACCCGACGACTAAATCTCGGTTTACAGAAATAAAAGAAAACTTACATGAAAAATAATAAATTCTATCATTCTATGCAAATTTTGTTGATTTGAAGATGATGTTTCCATTAATCATCATGTTGTTTTTTTCATGAAAGAAACCATGGTCGGATTTAATCGCTCATCCTGCCATTTGAGACAGATGTCTCCAACTTCGGCATATGTAGTTTTCTTGGTACTAGAACCATTCTACCAATAAAGTGTAAACATACCACCACGAACTTCTTCTCCTTCCTCATCCAACCATGCTATCTATTCTCTACTCCAACCACAATGGTGTCGTTGAAACAAGACATCTCGGTTAAAGAAGGAAGTGTAGCACATACTATTGCTTCCACAATAGTTAATGAGAATTGCACCGGATCCTGCAAGAAGGATCCACAATTGTCTAGTTTTATTCTCTGATCGCGCGAGATGTACGTTCCTTATGAAGCTGCACATAAGCTATTGTTTTTAGGTAAAAAGAGTTTACTTTTGTTGTGTATTCGATAGTTTGGGGTTTTGTCTCTTGGATTTTTGTTTTTAATGTATTTGCATTTTAATTTGGGATGTAGGTTCACTGCTTCCATGATAATTGTTGATCCTTCAGCAAATCTCGTTAACTTTAACGGTAAGTTGGGTGCACTTTCCATGGAAGGATATTCTTCTATCAGTGGAAGGAGTAGAAATTTTGAGGTATATGTTCTAGAAGACTCCAACAAACATGAATGGTCGAATCAGATTGACGAGTTGCCTTCTATGGCAGAACTTAGTTAGATAGGCTAGTCCACACTTTGTATGATTGAGTACTGAAAATGAAATTTTCTTGCCACAACGCTTTCCATCCATCGCTTTCTTTGTTTTCTACTATGGGCTGGAGAGAAAAACTGCCAGGAGAGTTGAAATTCAAGGAATGGGATCGTTAAAAGGTAGGGAGACTTGTTACACCTTTGTAAACTATAAAGAGAACGTGAAACTTGTGTGTACCGAAATTCACACAACAACAAACTTGTATAAACAAAATTTTAAAGGGATCGTCGACTATTTTTTTGTACGAATCACTTGTAAGTATGAGAACGGAGAAAGCAGAGAGAATGGATAGAATTCAAAGACAAAACAGAACCGAAGAAAAGATGAACGGAAGACAAAAAATAGATGAATACGAATTTTATTGCTAGAGCTCTCTAGGGTTCGAGAGGTTAAGAGATTTCAATAAACAGTGTAAGTTATGACTAGCAAGTATTTATACTCTCAGCTAAATCTACCTAAGTCGTCGGGCTTTTCATGGGCCACCTTCTGTTTCTTGCAAACAGCTTCTTCGATAATTTCCTTTTCTCCGATGTGAACAAAAAAACATTGTTTTTGTCGTAGAACAGAGAAAGACTTCCTTTTTCGTAGATTCGCCTTCGATCCTTCTCGAATCTTCTAGAATGACGGTGAGTAATCTGTCTAAAAGGCTTGGCTTGGGTATCGGCCTACGATGAAATATCGGACCATTTAGCTTGTCGAGAGTGTAGTCGGACACGCAGGTCGCATTTCTTGATAGTGTAAGTCAATGTTACTTCGTGGATCACGTGTTCTTGTTAGAATTAAGTATTTGAATGGATTGATCCATGGAATGGCATTGAGCCTTGATGATTTATTACTTCCCGCGACCCAGTACAATCGTCTGGGTCGCTGAATGCTTCACGACCACGTATGTGCGAGCCAACACCTTGTTCGGGGTCGCGGTATTCGTCGAGAATCAAATGTGCGAGCCGGATAACATCTCGGGTCACGGTTCACGTCTTAGGAGAAAATCAGTGAGCCATGTATCCGAGTGGGTCGCGGGAGCTGAGTTTTAAGAAAAACAGCGAGCTACACCAAGGACGGGCCACGGCAAAGACGTGTAAGGCGAAGGCACGACCCACGACAGACAAAGCGACGAGTCATGACATCCGCTGGGTCGCGGGAAGTGAGTTTGGCTTGAAGTCTCGACCTCGTTCCTACCCTAGGTCGTAGGTTGTACGAGCAAAGAAGGAGTCGCGAGCTGTACACTTGCCTAGGTCGCGGGACTGGCTTGAGAGGAGATAATGCGAGCTAGTTACGACTCGGGTCATGGGAAGGTGAGTTAGGCTTGATCCGTGACCCATATGTGTGGCTTAGCTCACAGGGAGATTTCCTTGGGGCATGCTTCCGTAGACCTACGTTAAGGTCACATGCCCTCTGGCAGATGATTTGTAAGTAATAGATTACGAAATGCCTTATCACTTTGTTCAATTCCTAAGTGTTCCGCTGCTGTTCGCGCTTGACGAAATGACTTGGTCATTTCCATGCTATCAATCTTAGGGGGTGAAAACCAACCCCCACAAAACTTATGCAAACGTTTTACGACTTTCTAACTCAAAAATTCTTGTAACAACATAGGTAGCTTGGCTCTTAAAGTTGTCATTATAAGGTTCATGGGATCTTAATAGATCATTTATCTCTCAACTTTTCTTTTGTGTAATTGTAAATTCTCTCTCTTACTGAGTTACTATTTTCAGTTTTCTATGATGGTATTTAACTTACGTTACAAATTGTATTCAAACACTGGTAGAAATTCATCGTCATCATGTGGAGGCTTTTGACCTTATTGGCTATCTTGAGGTCAAAATCCTCCACATGGTCTTAGTTAGGAAAGGGTCATATAGAAGCAAGGTTCTATTTGTCTAGTCATATGACTGCTATGCAACACAAATATAAAATAAAAAATGGTTGTATCCTATTAACACCATAAAACTTTCCTCCCTAAGAATTTAGTATATGTTTTGACATTTAAGTCTTGTCGTTGGATTTATTTTATCCATTTTATCTTGTAAATGCATGTTATGTCTTTATGCCTAATGATGTTAAAACCCCAGATGACATCTTACGAAAAATATTATTGTGAAGGAGCTTAGTTAGCTATGTATATCTGAAATCTATACAATAATTAATTTGTGATATTATTGAAACAAAAAAAAAAAATTCCTAAACGTTCTTAAAACACTACTCTCTTATCAAAATTTTGTTAAAGGAACTTAAACTTTACTCTAAATCTCATACTGAAAACTGATGGGTAAAGAGATACAGTGTCATCAGTAATATATTAACTTATGTTTGGATGTAAGATATTTTGAAACCTATCATTAAATTGTGATCGACACACACAGTAAATAAACAAGACCAGTATATAAACTTTATAAAGAAGGCAATGATATCTGTTTTTATTGATCCTTGGAAACCCTAATCATATGAATTTATCTCAAGATTTAAATAACTTACCTTTCCTCTTCTGTATTTTGTCCATGGTGCATATTTATTCTTCGTCTCACAATATGCACAATTATCCTCAGCGGTTTTACGCGTGTTTCCCATCATCTCCAACGCGTTGCACCATACAATATATATCTGGTTTAGAACTACTATGTGAACTCTTTTTGAACCTATACGCACAAAGAAAATGATTCCATAGAAGAGACAGAGTTTGAGAAGGATCAGAGTACTGAGTAAGGAGAAAAAATGCAATGAAAAAAAAAAGTCATATTAGAAAGATAAGTTTAATGACCTGTTTTTGTGAATACGAACACCAAATCTTAATTAATTTAGTTTTTTTCTCTCTCTTTTTGTTTTAGTCATATCTAATTTTTATTCATTTTAGATTTCATACCATTTTCTCCTTTTTCTTCTCTAATTTGTATGTAAGAAGATGACTTGCCTAATTTATTTGTTTCTTTGTTCCACGTTATAAGCATGGCTTGGAAATATATATACACACTTATTTATAAACACATTATATTATTTTACCCTTAAATTAGCTCTAATTTGTTTTTAACACACGTTAAATATATTATATTAGTTTGATATTTGTATCCTTTAATTTATCTTAATTTTATTGAAATTATAACACTTATATTCTTATTTATATTTTATTTGAAATGATGTTTTACAAGATAGTGCAATGATTAAGTAACCTCGTCTTATCGAGATTCCACGATTCAGTTATGTTTTGAAGTAGTTGACTTGTGTAAATGAAATGGCAAATTTATAAGAGAAATTTTGTAAAAATACCTCTTTTGAGTTTAAAATCACTAAAACAATTTGCAAATATCATTAATAGGTAATTTTTAAAAGATCATTTTTACTTTTAGATAATTATTTGTAAATATAATTGTTTATTATTTAATGACAAGATTTTTGCAGATGCTGAGGAGTAGCAAGAGTAATCAGCTTGGCAAAAGAATGGATAAAAGAGGAAGAATACCAATACCCATGATGACGCAATTTTCTTGGACTTTATTTAATAAACTTGGTCGATAAAAGAAAAAAAGCTTCAAATAAGACGACAAAAATACTCACAACACACACATGTGATGCGTTTATTTTCATACACGTCGGTTATGTGCTACTAATCAGTCCCATACTTAACCTAAAAGGCCTTGCCAAAAATCAACCATGTATATGTACATAAAAGGTTATCAACATCAACCTGTAGGAAGAAAAGTAAACACACAAAAATGAAAAGAAATGGGTTAAAAGTTGGGAAAAGAAAAGTAAACAGACAAAAAGGAAAAGAAAGTATTGTGATTGAGCGAATTTATTTCTCAACTATTGCCTGGTCACATTAATTTCTGAAGTTGTGTTTGATTGTTTAAATCAAAGACTGAGAAAGTCAACCTTTAATTTTAATAATAAAATGTTAATACTCTAATAAAAATATTAATATTTTAATTAAAAATAACAATAATTTTTTTTAAAATAACAATAATTTTTTTTAAAATAAAAAAAATCGAAAAATAAGAAATTTTTCTATAAAAATGCAAAAAAGTAAAAAAAAATCTTAAAAGTTTCTAAAAATTACAAAGTAATAATAGTTGTGTTATTATAATTTTTTTTATCTTTAACATTAATTTTTAAACGATAAACTTTCAAAATATATATTTTCTAATCGTTAAAATTTAAAAATTAATAAAGACAAAAATTTTGGTTTAATTGATTATTTTGAATAATTATCCAAAATATTTTGGATTTAGGTTTAAATAACTACTTGGATTATTTATCTAAAACTGCTTTTTTATGCAATCTACTTTGGATTAATTGACTATTTTAGATTATTTATCTGAAAATACTTATTTATCCGAACTATTTTGGATTAATTGAGTATTTTAGATTAATTATCTAAAAGCATTTATTTATTCGAATGATTTTCAGAGATTTACGTTTTAAAATTGAAACTACTTTAGGGTTTGAGGGTTTAGATTTTAGAGTTTAGGGTTTGTTAGGGGTGAAACCACTTTCTGAGATTTACGATTTTAGTAAGGAATAAACCAAAAACCTTACAAATAGTTAACACTTCAAAAATAATATTTTTGAAAAATTTATTGTTTATAAATTAAATATTGAATATATAATTTTATTTTTATTATAACCTAAATATTATTAATTCATAAACATTATTATTATTATTATTATTATTATTATTTTTACTTTTTAAAAATTATTTTGGGAGTTATTTGGATTTTTTAAAAAAATATTGTTATTTTTTATTAAATATTATTATTTTGATTAAAATTGTAATATTTTATTATTAAAATTTAAGATTGACTTTTTGAGTCTTTGATTTAAACAGTCAAACACAACTTCGGGAATTAATGTGAGCAGACAATAATTGGGGAATAAATTCGCTTAATCAAAATACATGTGGAATTAAATGACCGTTTTCCCGATAAAAGTTTCAT
>OVAP01004344.1:0-14775 GCA_900406295.1 Aurinia saxatilis | reverse complement strand
GAACCGAACACGAGGGAGGTCCAATTGGGTATCATTCCACCCCCTATTCCGCAACTTGAGACCGCACGCACACAAGTTAATGAATGGCAAAGGGGAAGTTGATTTGAGCCTTGTTGGAGCTTTGTCTAGTCGTCTTATACAACTTTGCTATATTTGCTTAAGCTCGATGACTAGAAACTTCCCTAGTGAAAAGCTAGCATTACTTCAAATTGGTATGGTGTGTTTAAGAGTTTCATCTTGATAGCTTTGAGTACCCACTTTCAAACCTTTTTATCGACTTTTCTTTTGGTTATTGCTTACGGACAAGAAAATGTTAAGTTTTGGGGAATTGATATGTTGTATTTTAGGACTGTTTTCATGGTTCTTTTGCATTCATTTGGATATAGTTTTGACTCATTTGTTGATAGTTTACCTTGCATTTAGCTACATTGTGCATTTAGCTACATTGTGCATTTTGACTTGCATTTAGTACTTATACTTGTATTCTTGCATTTGCATAGCATATTTGCATGATTTAGGTACTTCTTGGGCTATTTTGGACATGGTGGAACTTAAAAAAGGTGCATGAAAGATCAAGGGATGAGCCAACAAGCAAAGAATCAAGCAAAGATGAAGAAAGAACCAAGAGTGAAGAACATGTCCCTGACATCAGGTGCCACCCGATGTTGGATGCATTTTTGCTCCCCAAAACAACTTCTCTGTGTCTGTGGCATCGGGTGCCACCCGATGTGGCCTCCCCATGCCAGACACACTCCCAAGCTTCACTCAGATTTTGTTGACTTTTTCTGTTTCTGTTGACTTTTCCGGGTTTTGCCTATACATACTCTTTTTTGTTGTTTATTTAGAGGATAAGCTTTACCATAAACATAAACCCTAAGCTCTCCTGTAATCCTCTTAGATCTTCTTTTTTAAGATTGAAAGATTTGATTTTTGGTTTGAAAAACTATTAATCTCATCTTTAATCATGTCTTATCTTTCAATTTCTTATCTTTCTATGGTTTTGTGTGAGTAGATCCTCGTAGATTAGGGGTGATTAGTGATGGATCTTGAGTTGTGGGGTTAATATTAGTGATTCCATAAACATCTTGTGAGCTTAATGTTATTTCTACTTTGATCACCTAGAAATAGATTTTAGTCATTTCTCACACCCAAAAGGTGTTTGATGAAATGCTTTTATGAACAAATGTTTTGCTTTGTCACCTTGGCCATTGGGAAATGAGTGAAGGTTTTTAGATGTTAATTAGACTTGAGTTTTCTTGCTTGAATTTCATAGATTTTTCAATTGGGAAATTAGTCAAATTTATGACCTTCAAAGGGATTAACACCAAAGGGATTTGGGTTAATCTATAGATTAGTTGTCTTTTGCGTAGGATGGTACTTGTTGATTGTTAAACAAACCCCCACAAGGTGAATTACTAGTTACCCTTAATCGCTATTGCCATTACTCATTGGTCAATGCTTATTTTTTAAACCGTTTAAGCTTGTTTAGTGTTTTTACTTGCTCTTTATTGTTAGTATTTTTCATTACTTATTAGTTCACTTAGTTAATGCATGTTTTAAGTTTAAATTTGAAAAACAAACACTTTGATTGCTTTAGATTAATAGGAATTTGATGTGCTTATCGCGTTAATCGTTCTCTCAAGTGGATTGACCCTCAAACTATACTATGATTACTCAAGTGAGTTGTGGTTAGCGAAAGGTTTTGAATGCTAGACACAAAACGTCTTGTTCACGGGTGTCGAGATATATCAATAAAGAGGAAAAGCTACACAAATAGGGGCTTGGAGGACAGCTACTCACTTGCTTGGAAGGAGAAGATGCTAGGAAGGTGATGAGAGACGTCCACGGCGGCTCATACAGAAATCACGCAGGTGGACGCAGCCTAGCAATCAGAATCAAGAGACATGACTTCTACTGGCCGACCATGATCAAGGAATGCGAACAATTCTCCGCCAAATCCGAAAAATGCCAACCCCATGCACCTACATTTCACCAAACCTACGGAGATGTTAACATTGGTGTCATCACCATATCCTTTTATGAGGTGGTACATGGACATATTCCATCCTATGCATGATTCGAAACAAAAACGCTTTTTGCTCGTGCTGACCGACTACTTCTCTAAATGGGTGGAAGCTGAATCATATGCTAGTAATCAAAGACACCCATGTCGAGCATTTCGTATAGAAATTCATCATATGCCGTCATGGCGTCCCATAAGAAATTGTCACAGACAATGGGTCTCAATTCATCTAGCTCGCTTTGAAGGTTTTTGCGAAAAAATGGAAGATTCGTCTGAACAAATCAACACCACGCTACCCGCAAGGCAATGGCCAGGCCGAAGCAGCCAACAAAATAATCCTCGGCGGACTGAAGAAGCGCCTTGATGCTAAGAAGGGACAATGGGCAGACAAACTTGATGGAGTCTTATGGTCTCACCGCACCACTCCGAGATAACCAACCGGAGAAACTCCATTCGCACTCGTTTATGGAACAGAGTGTGTCATCCCATCGGAGGTAGACTTCCCAGGCATACAACGGGCGCTACTTCCCCAAAACGAGGACATTAACCATCTCTTACAAATCGATGAACTGGAATTGATCGACGAACAATGAGACCAGACATTCATCCGACTACAGACTTACCAACAAGCAGCGGCAAAGTACTAGAACAGACATGTTCGTCCTCGGCAGTTCAGAGAGTCTGACCTTGTCCTTTGCAAAGTTTTTCAAAACACGGCAGAACTAAATGCTTGAAAACTCGGAGCGAACTGGGAAGGACCTTACAAGATTTTAAAAGTCGTAAAGCCTGGCGTTTATGAACTCACCAACATGGAGGGCATAACAGTTCCACGATCTTGGAACGCAGTGCATCTCAAGAAGTATTATCATTAAGTACTGGCCTACCACAACAATGAACTACGAGTCGACTTGATCCCTTTCAAGGGTACGTAAGCAGCTCATCCTTATGATGAGTTCAGTTGACCCCTCTGATAAAAAGCGGAGGGGGGAGTATGAGAGTATACTCGTATACTCCTACTCATTTTCACGCCCAGCGAAAACTTTTCCGCAAGCAACCATCTCAACGGATTACATTACCCCACTCATCACCAATCAAGGTACTAAGGAACAATCCATGACTTACATTGTTCGATTTTTTACACCTTGCTAGGATATAGCTCGAAAGTTTATGTCCGAAGCAACATTCACTGACCTAAGATCAGCTCCGGGTCGCGGAAACAACTCACAATCAATACTCCGCGACCTGAAACCAACCCCAGGTCGCGGTACACACTCTCGATCTCATCCCGCGACCTAAAGCCATTCCCGGGTCGTGGAAACAACTTCAAGACTTCATTCTGCACCGAGAGCATTTCAGGGTCGCGGAAACGACATCCTGACATCATCCCGCGACCCGAATGCATTATGGGTCGCGGGAACAACGGAAGGACATTGTCCCGCGACCCGGAGACCATTCTGGGTCGCGGAAACTTCACTTAGACAGGTTCCCGACCTAGAAACCTCTCCGGGTCGCGGAACACAACTTGAAAAACTCATCTTGCGACCTTCGAACACACTTGGATTGCATTTCATAAGTTCATGAATATCTCCGCGACTTACATTTCATTGTAAGTAACCGGATCCAACTTCAACAACACACCTACATCTCTCTGATACGGTCATGATCCAATTTTTGGCTTTAAACCCTTTTCGACGGGGAATCCTTCGGAGTTGGAATAGGATCGTGATCATCTTTTACGCTACTTCAATGATAGTCTCATACAAGAGCTTTTAAAACGCAAACTATCATCGGAGACTTAGCTTTAGAGATAACAATCCTATCACAGCTCACTTTCAAAGGTTCTCAAACCTTTGAGGCGTATCAAAATGCCACCATTATTGCTGATCACAACAATGTAAACACCCTGGTACGTCAACACCTCCTACGGTAACGCGCACGATGATTTGTTTGTCAGAAGGATCCTTGCTAGAGGAGAGAGCAGGGGTTCGGAAGGAACAAATTCGTCTTAAAACATAATTTAACTGAACACTGGTCGCGAACATCTCAAGGGCACATCCTCGACGCAACGTCGCGAGGTGGGATATTTGGTTTATGCATTTTCTTTCCGTAAAAAGCAAGATCGCTCCGATCAAGTGACCCATCGAAACCCAGTCAATGCATTGGTCTTAGAGAGTAAAAATCACCAAGCAACTGGCATAACTATGAAAGCAATGCTCAAGCACATTCCCACAAACTTTGCTCTCTCTCATTTATCTGTTTTCATATTGGTTCACTGACGAATGATCAACGAATCGTTCAAATGAACATACGTCACAAATCAAAGACTATGTCATCAAAACCCAACTAATGTGGTGGTATAATCATGCGAGCACTGCTCCAATGCATCATCACAAACTTTGGTCTTGCACACTCACCAGTCGTCTTGCTGGACTTTCCATCGCATGATCAACGAGTCATCAAACAAACTCAAGACATTATTTAAGCACAAAGTCATAAGCCGAGTTTTCAAACTCGCAAATACGTCAAATTCATCCGAGTCGACAACAACGGATAAAGCCTTCCAAGCATGGAAAAAAATAAATTATCGAATTCATCAACGACAGCCGCCGCAAGTTGGCAAAGCTTGCATGGCTCTCTGGAGAAGAGTTGAGGCCATCATCGTCCCACGGCCTGCGACCCAAGCTTGCATGGCTCTCTGGAGAAGAGTTGAGGCCAAACCCGTGACCCAACGGAACATCGCAGCTTGGGCCGAAGGAGCCGAACCCGCGACCCACGAGAGCGATGCGGCTTGCGTCTTCGTCCCGCAGCAAAACTCCACGACATGGACTGGATCTGCAGCTCGCAAAACGGGTCGGGACGTCACGGAAGCTCGCGGGAACGAGATGGGACCTTCGGTTCGCGTTTTCTTCACCATCCCCATCCCGCGACCCAGCTTGCCATCATAACCCGCGTGAGAAACACGAGAGCTTCCTTGGCTCGCATTGTTTCTTTTTCAATTGAACCCGCGACCCGGCTTGCCATCGTAACTCGCGAGAGCAATACGAGAGTTTCCTTGGCTCACTTTGTTTCTTTGTGTCTCGCGGGAACAATACATGGGTACATTTGGGTCGCTTCTCCTCTTGCACACTCATATCCGCGACCCGAGGCCTTCAAAGACACATCTACGACTTCTCTTATCATCGATCAAGTCCCGTCTCTTCCGTTTCAACCAATCTCCAAGGTACATGCTATAATCATCTTCTTGCATATTTCAGTTTCAAATTTTCTCTAAGTGTGAAAGAAAAGAAGGGATGAAGTAATAGAATGATCCAAGCAAAGTCGTATTCATTTACGATTCGTCCGAATCAAGTCATCATGACTAAGTCCAGAGCCGACAGACTCTTAAAACGCCAACTTACTGATTCATCCGAATCAAGTCATCATGACTAATTCCAGAACGGACAGGCTCTTAAAACGCCAACATTGATAACTTATTGATTCATCCAAATCAAGTCATCGAGACTAGGTCCAAAACGGATAGGCTCTTAAAACGCCGATATCAACAACTCACGCGGCTCTTAAAACGCCTCTATCATTTATTCATACGAATCAAGTCAAAGAGCTAGCTTGAAAGTATCACCTCTCATCGATGAAACTTCATTCTTCATAAAACTCGCAACTATCTTTTTGCGGTTAATGCCTTTCAATTAATACTTCATGGAAAGCGTTTCAAAGCTAGCATTTAAGAATGAACTACGATTCGACTTGATCCCTCATCCGGGTACGTAGGCAGCTTGTCTTCACGCCGAGTTCAGTTGACCCCTCCAATAAATAAACAATGGAAGAGTGGGAAGGTATGTTCGAATACTCCGACTTGATCTTTACAATGATCTCATTCCCATACATAACAACTAAGGCAATGTAGCCTATACTTAAGGTCACAACCCACACAAGAACAATCTCGTCTTCGAGTAAGTATCTACCTTGAAAAATGAACCGAGACCGCCCTCCAAGTTTCGTAAACGGCAAACTGCGAACATCGCAACTTTTCCTGCTAATCGCATCTCGTAAGGCATCAATTCAGTCGTTACCCGAGCATCAGAACTATCGTCACACAAATCTTACGATATACGACTAACTATCATCTATCAATCTCCGAATACAACACTGAAACTCTCCGCAGCTAAACAAGCAACGCAAAGTTGGGGGGGCTAATTGTGGTGTCGGATTCCACCCATCGAGATTGATAGCGTAAAAACTACTAAGTATCGTAGATCGTTGAAAGTCTTTAGGAACTATCAATCGAAAAGTCTATACGACCACGAAGCTCGCGGATCACGACTAATCACATGACCCACAACCCACTCGGCCATGCAGATTGCGGATCATGACTGAGCTAACGATCCGCAACCCACTCGGCCATGCAACTCGCGGATCACGATCGAGCATATGTCCTGCGACCCGTATACGCAAGCAGCTCGCATGTCTCTTCCACAGACGTATCCCGTGACCCGAGGGTCAAGTCCGGGTCGCATGTTATCCTTCTAGGTCCGTTGTTCAACCCATGGAACCATGTCTCGCTTGAGTCTCCTTGACACTTATCCTGCGACTCACAAACATGATCTGGTTCGCTACTTCTTCATCTAGATGAGTCCCACGAGCTAACACACCAACGGCTCGCATAACCATTCTCCAAGATGTGTACCGCAACCCAGGTGATCAAGCTGGGTCGCAAGTTTGCCTCCTCGTGTGTCCTGGGACCCGAGCCTCTCCATTTGAGTCGCAAAACATTGCTGAGTTGTTTCCCGCGACCCAGACATCGCGTGACAACTTCGATTACCAAGGCTCAATGCCATTCTGTGGATCATATAAAATCAAGCGTATAAGTTCCAACGAGAATGTATGATCCACAAAGTAACATTAACTTACACTATCACGAAATGCGACCTACGTGTCGATTACACTCTCGACAAACTAAACGGTCCGATATTCCATCATGGGCCGATATCCAAGCCAAGCCCCCCAGACAGATTACTCACCGTCATTCTAGAAGATTCGAGAAGGATCGAAGGAGAATCTACAAATAAGGAAGTCTTTTTCTGTTCCGTGACAAAAGGAAGTTTTTAGATTCATATCGGAGAAAAGGAAACTACCGATTAAGTTGTCTGCAAAAAAAGGAAGGTGGCCAATGAGAAGCCCGAAGACCTAGGGCGGTTTAGCTAAGANTGGAAGGAAGCCCATGATAAGCCCTATGACCAAGGACGGTTTATCTGAGAGAATATATATCTTGCTAGTCATAACTTACATTGTATCTTGAAATCTCTTAGCCTCTCAAACCATAGAGAGCTCTAGGAATAAAATTCGTGATTCATCTATATTTTTCAGTCTTTCGTTCATCTTTTCTTCCGTCTTGTTTCCTGTCTTTGAATTCTTTCCATTCCCTCTGCTTTCTCCATTCTCATCTTTACAAGTGATTCGTACAGAAAGATAGTCGACGATCCCTTAAAAGTTTCGTATTATACAAGTTTGTGGTTGTGTGAATTTCGGTTCACACAAAATTGTAAATACAGTGGCATAAAAGTGGCAAAACAGTGGCAAATATTCTTGAAGTGGCAAAATCGTGACAACGTTTGCGACTACATTACGACCACCTCACCAGGTGGTCACATTGCAGTTGCTTTGTAGTTGCAACGCTCCCCAAATATTTACAATTTCATTTAATAGGTTTAATTTTGCAAACACAAATAAATTTAGTAAAAAATAATTAAAACATGAATGGTAATATGTTTTCTAATATAAATATATTCACAAGAACTATGTAAACATATTTATGTACATAAATTGAATATGTAGTGGTATTACAGTAGCAACATTGTGGCAATGTTGAAAAACAGTGACAAAATGGTGACAAAAATGCATTGTAGTGGCAATGTCGTCGTATTTTGGTGGTAAATAACCCCTAAACATCTAATGTACAAAAAGTTGCAAAAAACAGTGGCAAGGTAGTCGCAATCCATTGGTATTTTCTGCACTTAGGAAAATTTAGTTGAAACTACTTTGTAATATTTTGTTCTTTTTTTATTTTGTTAGTTTGTATGAAACATTTATAATTTATATATAAAAATTACGAAATTTACATGAAATTGAAACTTAAATACTAAAATTTATAACACAAACATAATTTTAAATAAGTTTAGGTTCCAAACAAACATAAATTGAAAGAAGTTTAGGTACCACTCAAAATACAAACCAAAAGCAAAAGCAAATGCAAATACAAACTAACTAAACATCATTGTCTTGTTGGACACTGGTTGAAGATACTTGTGACTCCATATACTGAGCTAGCTCAAGATTTTTCTTCTTCAGGTAAGTCATAAGCAAATCCACCTTCGTCTTGCATTCCTGAGTCTCGGCTTCACGTTGAGCATGAAGACTGGCTTGTTCTTCAATCTTCTCCCTTGCTTCCTTTAGTTGGGACTGCAATGCGATGATCGTCGATGAGCTGGTACTGTGACAGGTTTTCTGCTGCTTTGCATGGTCTTGGGACAGCCTGCCAAGTCCATAGAGATTTCCTCTAAAATCTTTCATGGTACTCTTCATGAAGATGGCATTCATCTGCTCTGTGGTGAGATGTGAAATCTGAGAGGCAGCATCTAAGGTGATGGAGTGATCGAGATCGATTTCATCTAGCTTTGCATCCAAGTTCTTCTTATATACCTTACCGATTACTCAGCCTTTCCATCGACAGAGCTGTCATCCTTTCTTGTGTGTGTTTCGAGGAACACATCTCCATAGGAGACTTCCCTACCCAGCTCTTTCTCCTACAAGGACATGTAGACATCAAACAATACTAAATGATGCAATGGAGATAAACAATTATGAAAACAACTACCAGAACTGAAATACATTTAAGAAAACATAAAGATAAGAGACAAACAATACAAATTAAAACTGAAAGATGAGAAGTATAGTTACCATTTCCCGCTGAAGTTTGAATTGGACTTTAGTCCTCCCACTTGCCTGTGAGGACCTAGTCCATCATGAGTTGAGTTCCGAGACTGAGAAGCATTCTTGCTCCTCTCCTTAGCATCATCAGTTTCCTACTACGCCAGCATGAGTTTCCAAAAAGTTTGCCCAATCCACCCAGTCTTCTTCCAGCAACATCATCGAACCCTGCTCGCACCAAATCAGTATGCAAAGGGTGCCAAGTGAACCGGTGCTACAAAACAGTAAAAACAAATAAGTTAAAACAGTGTTGATGCAAATACACTAATCAATTCACACACACAAACTCACGTATTCTAAACGAGTAAAACTAAAAGACACACACACGCTGTCTAATAAACAAGTATCATTACAAGACACTAAGAAAACTGCATATACTTGGAACCTCAAGCTATTTACACACACCCTAAACTTAGAGTATACATTCTGATACCTAGAGAATGGGTTATTCTTACAGCTTGTTGGGTGAAATAACGGTCTTGGATTCTGTAAGAGTGGCGGACCAATTGTAATACGGTCCATGGAATTTGTCCTCCAAGATCTTTGAAATCTTCTTCACATGTTTCATCACGAGTAAACAACAAAGATGAAAAGAAAGTTGAGTTAGAAAGAGGAATTATATATGAAAGAAAAGAAAATTCAGAAAGAAGAATTCAGATACTCACCACATGCCTTCTCCTTTGAATGGAGATAGTGTGGGAAGAATGACTCTCGGCCATCCATGGAAAGCAATTGCTCCAGAAACAAGTGATCATTTTGTTGAACCATTGCGCCTTCACCATCGGATTCTCCTTCTTCCTCGTCTTTCTCGTATGCTGCTGGAAGGTGATTATGATGTTGGACATTAAGTTGTTGAAGTTGTTGTGGAGTGATTACATAGTTGTGGCAATTTTTGTGTGTCCCGAAATTCACACAACCACAAACTTGTATAACAAAACTTTTAAGGGATCGTCGACTATCTTATTGTATGAATCACTTGCAGTTACGAAGGCAAAGAAAGTAAAGAGAACGGACAGAGATAAGAACGAAAGACAGAAAATATAGATGAACACGAATTTTATTCCTAGAGCTCTCTAGGGTCTAGAGGTTTCGAGATGTTTCAAGATACATTATGACTTATGACAAGCAAAATATTTATACTCTCAGCTAAACCATCCCAGATTGTAGGGCTTTTCATGGGCCACCTTCCGTTTCTTCACAGACAGCTTCTTCGATAGTTTCCTTTTCTCCGATGTGAATCTAAAACCTTCCATTTCTCTGATGATCCTTCGAAAACTTCCTTTTCGTCGTAAAACAGAGACATTCTTCCTTTTTCGTGGATTCACCTTCGAACCTTCTCGAATCTTCTAGTATGACGGTGAATAATCTATCTGAAAGGCTTGGCTTGGATATCGGTCCATGATGAAATATCGGACCGTTTAGCTCGTCGAGAGTGTCTTTGGACTCGTAGGTCGCATTTCGTGATAATGTAAGTTAAGGTTGCTTCGTGGATCACATGTCTCGTTGGAACTTAGAATGAGCTGTCCCGCGACCCACGATGCATGCTCAGGTCGCAGGAGTGTTCTGATGATGTTCCGTGACGCATGCATATTTTTCGGGTCGCGGGATAAGTTCATGAGGATGATATGCGACCCATAACACATGCGGGTTGCTGGACTTGTTTTTCCACACTACACGCAAGCTACACAAGTGGTTTGGGTCGCGGGAAAGAAAGTCTCCGAAGATTAATGGTGAGCCACGACAAGACTAGGTCGCGGAATGAGTCCTCATGCGCGAAGGGCGAGTTGGCTTGGTCTCATGGGCCGCAGAAGAAGAAACACGAGATACAACTTACTCATGGATCGCGGGAGCTGGTTAGGAGAAGAAATGTTGATGAGTGGTGTTTTGTGCATGTTTTACCCACTTTTTACATGGCTTTTAGTCTCATTGGTTATGCATTTGTGTTAGTTTGCTGGATATTTTCTCACTTTGTACATTTTAGCTCGCATTTAGGACTTGGTCTTGCATTCTTGCATTTGCATTGCATATTTGTATGTTCTTATGTGCTTTTTGAGCTAAATGGACATGGAGAGTAGTGCTTAAGGACCAAATGGATGAGCAAGTGAGCAAGAGAGGTGTCAAGGAAGTGAAGGAAGCAAGGATCAAATCCAATGTACCAAAATATCGGGTGCTACCCGATATTAGCAACCAATATTTTGGTCATTCAGATGTCCGATCTTCAGCCAAATCCCCTGTACCAAAATATCGGGTACCACCCGATATTGGTACCCGATATTTTCGTCAGACAGACCCTTATCTTTATTCTATTGACCTTATCCTAATTCCTTTTGACCAAACTCTTATCTTATTTCTTCAATACCTATTAGCTATCATTTGTAAGGATAAGCTTTATTTTTATCTTATCCCTTTGAGAGAAAACACAAAAAACATTTGAGATCTTGAGCTTTATGCTTAAAGGTTTGATATTTGTATTTCCAAAATCATCTATCTTACCTTATTATATTTGATTATTATTTCCCTAATAATTATCTCTATGGATTTCATTGTCGTGAGTGAGTAGTCATATTATTGGGCTAAGGGTTTTGGTAGATTTGTGCATGAATAGGTTAGATCTTGTGAGAAAAAGGTTAGTTTTCAAGGATTGCTAAACTCTAATGGTCATTAATGCTATTCTCTCATGAGAGATTATGGAAAAATAGATTTAAGCTTCAACACACACAAGGTGTTTGTTGAAATGCCTGAATGAATTAGAGATTTAGCTTTCCTTGGTTTACCTTAGCCTCTTGTCTCTTTAAAGTTGTCCTGTTTTGAGAGATCAATATGGTATAGATTCTAGGCTTCATCTTATCTTGTTTGTTGGAAAGCTTGAACCAAGACTTGTCTTGTGTTAGTCATTAAAGCTATCTGTTTTTGAGAGACCAATAGAGTATAGATTAATATCTTCCATACATACAAGATGTTTGATGATTTGCTTGACTAGACAAGATGTCTTTGAATGCTTTATTTCCTTAAACATGTTACTCATAGATTGTTCATGCTAGTCTCTTGTAACAGATCAATGGAGACTTGGTGCTTGTCATCTTATTCATGATACCAAGGGTTTTGTTCAAGATAAGATACTTGATTGAAATTGACATGTGTTTAGCTTTGTACACCTTACACCAAGAAATTGGGTAAGGTACTTAGTGCTATATTGGGCTCATTCTTCATGCTTGACTATCATTAGATTTGGTATTTGATGATAGTTAAGATAATAACACCAAGGGATTAGGTCAAGCTACACATAGTGGTCCTTTTCCTAGGATGGTGCCTCATTTGTAAACGAATAACCTATCATAGGTCTTATCAATACTTGCATGATCGTTATTACCATTCCCCGAAGGCCAATATCTTTCTCTTATCAAGTTTCATTAAAGTTTAGCTTCACTTTTACTTGCTAGTCATTTTATAGTTTGTTTAAATTCTTGTTTGATACTTGTTTGAACCCTTCTTTGTTGCTTTAACATATTTGAACTGTAATGTTCTCAAAGTGTTAAGCTCCTCCTCCGAGTGGATTGATACCCTACTATACTATGATCTCTTCGGAGACTTGTAGTTTCCTATAGGTCTTTAATATCTAAGAAGCAAAAAAGCTTACATCAAAAGGGAGCCATGGCCATATCCGGGTCACGGGTGAGCTATCAGAGAACGATCGTGCGAGCTGTACGTGTCCACAGCTCGCGGGAAATACCCACGAAAGTAAGTCGCGAACAATGCTTGGTTCATGGGTCTCTGGTCGAACTAAGATAGAGATTATGCAATCTGGACACAGTCCATAGGTCGCAGATAGTCTCCTCGGACCTGGCTCGGATCTCTCTATGCACGATAAGGTTTGTTACCGATGATGCATGATAGGGTTTTGCTAGGAGAATTCATGGTTAGATAGATAGGCAATATGGCTGTGTAAAGACTGGTTAAAGGCTTATTTTCATATCAGATCTTAATTCAATCATAGGATAAACCTGCTACTTATACACCACTTAGAGTAAGAGATCCAAAACTTGATAGTGAAAGCTTTACTATTTAATAATTTAGTAGAATTTGATTTCTTGAACTTAATGCCTAGATTGATTGATTGATCAGTCCATAGATTCTCTTTCTGAAGGATATATGTTAGAGTGAACACGGATATCAATCAAACGAGACCGGCTAAGCCTGACCATAAGGGTAGTTTGTTAATAGTGATTTTAAGTATATAGCCTTAACTAGAATATTTACACATGTCACTACCCCGAATAATTCAAACCGTGATTCTCTGATGCATTGCCTGATTTCCTAACGCCTTTTATCATTGTTTTACTTCACTTTTTTATTTGTTTTACCATTTGCAGGCATCAATCGATCGAACACATTATCTGCAATCGACCAAAAGGCGTTATCATTGAACTGATTGATCCTAACCCCAAGCCATTTATTTTGTTGCTTAGCTCGAGTGAACTTGGACGTGCTACTGCGTATACTCTGTTCCCTGTGGATTCAACTCCAAAGTACTACTCTGAGACATGTTCGCTTGCTAGACCTATTTTGGGTTGAAAACTACATCCCCATCAATGGTACTAAGGACAATGACTGATTAGAGTAAACCTTGTGGAGGTTACTCGTTTACAAGTTAAGAACCATCTTAGGCAAATGACTACTATTATAGCTTAACCCAATCTCTTGGTGTTTCCTCGGAGACTAACAAATCGACTATTTCTAAATATATAAATTTGATGGAAACCAAGCATTAAAGTTCAAGTTCAATCTACCACAAAGTACCTTACCCTCTCTCAAGGCATAAAGTGTACAAAGAAAAACACAAGCTATAAGAATATATTCGTCAATGATCTCTCATAAGACGATATCATTAATGATCAATAACTAAATGTTTAAGGAAATAAGCATTCAAAGCAATCTTGTTCATTCAACTAATTCATCAAACATCTTGTGTGTGGAATCTTATGATTTATTCTCCAATGATCTCTCATAAAGAGATAACATTAATAATCAACACAAGATAAATCTTGGTCATTGATATACCTCATATTTTACAGGTTTTAATCTTAATAAATATATAATTATTTATGTTTTAGAGTCTATATATTAGTATTAGAGTCCAAGTGAGTCATTTTAGGTGCATGGACGAGGTTTTGGAGCTTGGGAAGGATCTAGAAGGTTTTTGGAGCAAAAACGGAGCAAATTAAGGAAACGAAGAAAAATGTAAAGAAAACAGAGGGGTGTCGATCGACACCATGCAGAGCAGATTTAAGATTTCCTTAAATCTTAATATGAAGATTTTCCTTAAAATTTTATGTTAATTCTCTAAAACTAAAATCCGTCCTTGTCCCTATAAATACTTCTTTACAGCCATTGTTTAGGCTCATGCTTTAATAGATCTTTAAGAGTTTTTGTAAGAGAGAATTTCTTGAACCCTTTTAGTGATTTTATTGCATAATTACTTTTCTATTAAATTTCTTGATGAATTCTCTAGCCATGTCTGAGTAATTCACTTCTTAGGCTTAGTGTTCAGTAGGTTAGGATGTTTTGACCATGGTCTCATCATGATTACATGTTCNATGTCTGAGTAATTCACTTGTTAGGCTTAGGGTTCAGTAGGTTAGGATGTTTTGACCATGGTCTCATCATGATTACATGTTCTTAGGGTAATTCTTCTCTAAGGTGTTCTTAATGCATTTTTTGGGTTGGCCATCTTAAGCAATTGATTTAGGGTGATTTATCATACATGAGAG
>OVAP01004343.1:0-14779 GCA_900406295.1 Aurinia saxatilis | reverse complement strand
CGAAAGTTTATGCTAAGGCAAGTTGTGAACTTATCAAATCTGCTCTAGTAACGCTCTCTAACTCTCTTAAATCCAAATGAAAATTTAGGTATTTAGATTGTTAAGAGAAGTAATTGGTACCATGAAAGTGGACCAATTAAGAATTATATTTGAGTTGAAGTTTGGTAAATTAGGACCTGAATAAACATCCAGTTAATTTTAGTACAATCCATCGATTATCCATAGGTCTAGCATTTTATTAGTATTGAATTAAATCCATTGAAAAACTAGAAACAAATCCAAAACCCAATCATTGATCATCTTAGCTAGATTAAATAAGTCTTTTTAATTTGTGAAAAAGACCTATTTAATTTGTGAAAAAGACAACTTATTAAGTGACGCCGTTGCCGAGTCTCATTATTTTACCTATGATTAAAAAATTTGAATTTAGACTAAGATTGTTACTAGTTTTTTCTTCTTTTGTTTTGCTTGTTGTTTTTGCAGGTGTATGACCAGAACCCGTCAATCGGCATCTGACCTAATAATACTGTCTNGAACCCGTCAATCGGCATCTGACCTAATAATACTGTCTAACGACGAGCTTGCAAAAAGAGAAAGAACCAACAGGCGAAACCGGTCAACTCATGTCACAATGGGTGACCAAGTTAACAATGCAGCTCTGCAGGAGCAATTGACAGCGATGCGGCTACAGTTAGAGGCTCTCCAAGAGCAGAAATGCCACCGACAAGCTCAACCCACACTTAGCGGAGCGGACAAGTCGCACACTTATTAAAGAAACAGATCAGGCATTGTTCCACCACCACTGGCACACCAAGACTACAATATCTCTGGCCAGCTCATTCAACTTGTTGAGCAAAAGCAATTCAGCGGCCTTCCCTCAAAATTGAATGGAGCATATTGAGTGCACTGATCAGATAGCAAGCATCATAAGGACGAATGGCGTACCTCTAGATTACGTCAATTGCAAGCTTTTCGAATTCTTGCTGGAAAACAAAGCACTTTCATGGCTTAAAGCACTTTCAGCAGGCAGCCTAGTAGGATGGGATGCGGTGCGCAATGCATTCATCGACAAATACTACACCAAAACCAAACGGCATCTCTACGAGCCACGATTTCCAACTACTCTCAGTACTCATGAGATTATTTTTACGAGATGTGGGAGAGGTTCTGTTCCTACCGCTGAGATTGCCCACATCATGGCTTTACCGACACGCAGCTGCTAACAATTTTCTATGACGGTTTATCATGGGATTTTAAATGTCAATTAAATTCTGCTAGTAACGGTAATTTTATGACTCGTAGTATTGCAGATGCACTGGAATTGATCTAGAACATGCCTGAGAGTTCTTCGAAGAAGAGTCCAGAATATGACAGAGGGAAGAAGGTTGCTTCGGTGGAAGCGCAATAGATAGCGGAGCTGACAAGCAGATCAGTTTCCTCATTAAATCAAACCGGCGCGGAGTAAATTCCTGCGATCGAGAAGGCGGTCATGTGCCTTCTAATGAGAATTTGGTTGCTGCAGATGACGAAGAAGAGGAGTGTAACTATGTCACTGACCAAGGGTACAAACAAGGCTATATCTCAAACTACAACAAGCACCCAAACCTCTCATACCGCAGCACAAACGTTGAAAACCCGCAAGATCAGGTATACCCACCTAAAACCAATGCTGTTTCTAATAACGTTTTTGTGCCTATTCAGGGGAAGCCAACTTTTCAAGGGCAAGGACAATGGTACCAGAAGAAAACCTTCAACAATTACCAGGCACCAATGCCTTCTGCACCACCGTATCAAGCTCCGAACAACAACTCACAGGATGAGTTGAAGTCCATGATTCAGATGATTCTCGCCACTCAACAGAAAGCAGCGGGGGAGATAGATGCTAAATTCGAAAACCAGAATGCCAAGGTCGATGGCATGTACAACGACTTGAACGTGAAGTTCGAGTACACTCTGCGTGTGCCATTTCCTCGGTCACTTCCCAAAACATCAGAGGAAGTTGCCATCAGATACGGACAGATGTTCGAGAAGCTCAAGGTGGAATTTCCATCCAAGAAAGTTCAGACATTACCAAACCTGACGAGGTGCATCTAAAGGAGAGCTGCAAGTCATTGCAGCATTGAGGACAGAGTTCGGATGGTAGCTGAGGAGGTCCGTGCAGTCTTGAAGATAAAGCTATCCAAAGCTAAACATGAGCCAGATCAACGACAAAAAAAAATGTTGTTACCCAAGGTTGAAGACCCGGGGAAGTTTGTTGTGCCATGTTCTATCGCAGGAGTCCGGTTTGCGGATTCTCTATGTGATTCAAGATCTTGCGTGAATATCATGTCAAGAGCTACTGCAGAGCAGCTGGGAATTAAAAGGATGATACCTCCAAAGATGACTCTCGCCTTTGCCAACTCCTCGACTACGACTCCTGCAGTACAATACTTGATTTACATGTGGAAATTAGTAATTACATTGTTTGTGTTGATTTTCAGGTTGTGGAGATGCAACAAGGACCCATACTGCCTTTGCTTCTGGGCCGGCCATTCATGTATACTGTAGGAGCCGTTATGGACATGTCAACAAAGAAAATGACTTTCACCCACGTTGACAAGGAAGTTTCCTACACCACTGTCCCAGCAGCAGGACCACATAGGCTTGCCTCGAGTATCTCCATTTTCGATGAAGCTCGTGCACTCGGTGATAGGAGCAACATCATGGCCATCGATTCTCGTATCACTCCAGAGAGGCCAAATTTGAAGAGGAAGGTACAAGGACGAGTGGCGCAGATGCGGGTCTCCAAGCCGTTTGCGAAAATCAGCATTGTCATACCGTTGTACTTGCGAAACCAGGGAGACGAGTCTATCAAAGAATTGCTGCAAGTTACAATGGCTTTATTTCCTGATGTTCGGCCTTGACAGGTGAAAGATGGTGTATTAGCTCCGGTGGAGAAGCCACAAAGGGCGGACAGAGCTGTTTCCAGACGTTTACCACATGACACAGGAGATCCACGTCTCCTTGGTGGTCAATCTCGTGTGTAAAAGGCACAAGAGTCAAACTACGTGACTTAAAACAAAGCGCTGAGTGGGAGGCAACCCACTAGGTACCATTTCTTTCTTTTTTTTTCTTTTCTTTTATCTTTCTTGTCGTATCTTTTTTTCATTCTTATTTTCACATTGGAGATGATGTGATGTAAGTTTGGGGGAGGGTACAAGTCTGTACTGATGATTTTTTTCTTTTGTTTTATTTTTCTTGAGTCAGTTTTGAATTTTTTTAGTCTTTTTTATTTTAAGTGTCTAAAAGCGTATTTGCATCAAATTGACTTAGGGGACGGTGATGATATTACCTAGATTGATGCTAGTATTTGTTTTTCTCGGATAGGTTATTTATTTGTGCTATTCATTGACTTGCGAGATTTTTGAAAAACTTTTCTTAGCGCCCTGCCAATAAGTGCTCTTGCTAGTGTGAAATCTCGTTTGATTTGATGCCATCCCTAGATTATTGGACTTAATTTGACTTAATTTTCTCATCTATGTCTATTTGATCACGTGCATGGATTTTTACTTTCCACCTTTTAACACCCTTTTTCAATTTCTAGAAAAAACCCCAACATGTTAAAATCCCAAACCATCTTTTCAAACCATACACACTTTCTTGAGTGAGGCCTTTTTTCTGGTATTGTTTCATGTGTAAAAGCTTGTAAACATTAGAGCGAAAAGTCATTTTCTTCCATTATCATTAGTCTCATTGACTAATCTAGGGGGTTGGGGATTTGTAGGCTTTGATTTGAGTTGTCCAGAAAAGATTTGCTTATGAGGGTTTGGATAGATGTTTAATGAAATAAGTTGGGGGGAGGGGAATTGGGAGTTACATAGAGGATTGGAATGTGGTTGGAATTGAGGGTGAATTTTCTCTAGAAGAATTCATAGATAAAAATCACTCTTTTAGCATTTATATGTTTCGTAATATTTATATTCAGTAAAAAAAATTTTAAGGAAAAAAAAAACAAAAATTGATTGTGTATTAACTAAAGACTAATTAGAAATTTTGTGTTTCAGGATTTCTCTAGGTACTATTAATTTAAAGGAGATGATGAGGATTTTGTTGGTTGGTTTAGTGATTTGAGTTTTCGAGAAATAGGAATGTGTATATGGAAGAAATTGCTTGTATGCATCAATTGCTCTTTGCTTCCTTGTTTTTGCATAATGATAACATTCCGCTTTCTTGAGAGTTAGTCACCATTGAAATATTGAAACACTTAACCACCTACATTTGAACCTTCTCCCTCGTCAAACCAAATGTTGTGATCATTTGTCCATTTTTGAGACCGCGCCTGATTATTTAATTGAATATTAAAGGGTTGGTGGATAGGAATCGAGTGAGATCATTGGCATTGAGCTTAAAGATAAAATTGGATAGTGATGGTGTTCTAAGCATGAATGAGTACGGATTTTGCATGTCAAAGATTAGCGTTAATTCGAATCCGTGCTTGGAACTTAGAATGCATACTTTCTAGCTTTGAGTCCCCATTTTCAAATCTTTCTCCCTCCTTGACTTTTATTGTTTGCTTGCGGACAAGCAAAGACTAAGTTTGAGGGAATTGATATATTGCGTTTTTGACATGTTTTAACCTTTGTTTTATAGTGTTTTTCAAGTGTTTTAGTGTTGGTTTGTTATGCATTTAGTGACATTTTGAATAATTGCTCATTTTAGGACCTTTATCTTGCATTCTTGCATCTCGCATACATGATTTCATAATTTAGGTACTTTTTGGAGCATGGAACTTAAGGACTATCTAAAAGACATTCATTTGAATTTGTGGATACAATTTGGGAGCTTGGAGGTGAATGATAAAGCTTTGTTGCACTCCGAAGGTTTTCCGAGAAGACTCCAACCAATGTATCTTGAAGATATGGGTTTGGACGAAGATCTTCCTCTTCATGTATGGAGCTGAAAATTTGTGAAAACTTGGAAATTGAGTTAGATTTCCAATGGAGGTGGTCTCATGTCATTCCAAGATATGGTTAGAAAGTTACAAGCAAAACAGTGGAGATAGGTCTGAAGATGCGACCGATGTGAAGAGAAAGGTCGGATCGATCGATCCTAATATGGATCGATCGATCCAGCCTAAAAGTGAATTTTGGCGAGAGCTTGAAGGATAGGTTGAGCAAGGATGAGTGCAAAAAAATAAAGCAGGATCGATCGATCCCTACTCATGCGAAGCCAAAAATGGAAATTTCTCAAAACGCGTTTTCTGAAGCTTATAAATACTTCTCCTCCCCATTTTGACGAACCCTAGCCTCTTTCTACAGTCCTTGAACCCCTCTTGAGTCCAGAAACATTTGTTCTTTCATTTCTTGTTATTCTTTTGATTCTTAGACTTGTCTTTCAACGCTATTTGGCTTGGATTGAGGATCTTTACATCATCCCTTGTGGAGAAGTGTTCTAAACCTTGTTCTTTTACATTATTTCATTTTTATTGAAGTATTATTCAGATTTATCTTGTTCTTGATTATGTTTCTCATCATTTCTTTGGTTTTTGTTAATTTCATCATGTGTGAGTTGTTAGGTTGTTAGATTATAGGGGAATCATGGATTGTTAGGATAGAAACTGGATGTAAATAGATAAATCTATTGAATAGCTTCCTCCTTATGATGTCTTAATGCTAAAACTAGTTTGATCACCTAGTTTTTGTCAGACAGACATTCATCCATTCTTAAATCACTTAGTAAAGTATGTCCACTGGCCAAACATGAATTCTGGTTCCACCACTTGTTGAATAATATGAACGTATTTTAAGGCAAAAAAATGGGCAGGCTTAGTTTCAAGGGCTTCAAAAGCGTACATGGTTGCTGATTTTGAGAAGAGTTCAAGCACATATCAAGCATTAATCCGCCGCTTGATAAATATCAAGAGGAGGCTGATGTGAAAAATGGGCTCGATGTCAATTTCCTGGATATAGGTTCAATACTCCAACCCCACTAAATCGATAAATGCAACACTGATCTCACCTAGAGAGTATCCGGTAATCCCACTACTGTGTAGCATTAGGGAAATGTTGACACGGTGGTTTTATGAGAGGAGACAAAAAAGTGCTAAGAATGAGGACCCCTTAACTGAAAAAGTGGAGCTAAAGATTGCAAGAAGAATTGAAAATGGGAACACTTTTCTTGTTCTTCCGATAACTGAAACAAGATTTGAAGTTAAAGGTGACGAGTTCGATTATGTTGTTGACTTGGCAAGGAGAACATGTTCTTGTCAAAAGTATGTTTTGGTTAAAATTTCATGCAGACATGCCATTAAAATACCTAAAATTTCATGCAGACATGCCACATATTATGTGTACACAATATATGCTTGGAGAGTAGAGTACAAAGAAAGCATTAATCCAGTAGAGGATCCCGAAGATGAATATTGGTGTTCCACCTGAACATGATATTGGTGTTCTTTAATCATGACATTGCTGAACATATTACGACTCCCAAATGATGCTGAGGAAGAGGAAATTCTACCACCTCAAACACAAAGAGGTCCTGGTAGATCTAGAAAAAGAAGAGTTGAGACAATTGAAGAAAAAATAAGATCGTCATTGTCATCTCAGGGAACTAAAACGTGTTGAGAACGTGTATAAGAAGATCACCTTAGAACAAGCCGCAAAAAAAGAAGAAAACAAGAAGGGGGAAATTCTAGGGTTTGTGATTAAGGGGGGAAACGACAAGCTTTGATGCTTTCTCGGATTTAGCCAGTACAAACGACGAAGAAGAGAAGAGGCGGCGAAGAAGAGAAGAAGAGAAGAAAAGATGGCGAAGAACAGAAGAGAGGAGGCTGTAAAGAAGAGACAAAAAGAGGCGGCGATGAGAAGAGGTGGCGAAGAAAGAAGAGAAAAAGAAAATGAAGATTAGGTTTTTGGCGATTCAGAAGAAGACCAAAATGATTTTCTACATCGAATTGGCAATTACAAGTATATATCAATTAAATTTTTTCGTTAATGAAAGAAAGTTTAGATTGTGGCAAAAACCATCCTCTACAATCCAAAAGCTTACCAGTTCGAGACTACGAAGTAATACATTTGATTTGTTTTCCGAGATTTGGTTGTTTTGTTGTTTGAGCCTAGGAAGTATATATCAGTTAATCTGTTTCATTAATGAATTAAAGTGTTACTATCTCACAGTGGCAAGAACCACCCTCTCAAAAGCATTAGGCCGCGAGTTCACCTAGTAAGTTCAATCTTTTTTGTGCTCGACATTTTCAAGTTTTTTTTGTAGTATGCTGCCGTATTTATTACCAAAGGGAAAAGCTTAAATTTTCCACAACTAGGTCTTTTAAGGGTATTTTGGTATTAAAAAACTCTATAATTTAGTCATTTCTTAAAGAAATTATTTAATAAAGAGCAAAGAAATGGGAAGTAATTGGTCAATCGACAAAGACAAATGACAGAATTTGGTAAACAACAAAGAGGCAATGTAAAAAGTCTGTATTGTCCTCGAGAAATCTTCCAGCGTTTTCCGCCCAAACAAATGAAGGTTATGTAACATGAAACAAAATTTGAAGTCGTGGGTCCGTCTGACACAAAAAGTACTTGGAAAAAGCTGAGTTCATTTAATGCTCTCGTGAATTGCGTTTTACATCATTACAAATTTGAAAATCTGGTCACTTGCATTTATTGAAACAAATATCATTGATTTATCATTCCTTTGTTGTTGTATTGTGTTAAGATTTCATGTGACTAATTATATCATGATATACGAATTCGTAACGCGATATGATTGAATATTGTGTTGTTGCAAAAGATAACGCGATATTAGATACACAAACATGAAAAAAACTTAAGCCATACTAGATACAAGAATACGTGGGTTACATTAATAACAAGTGATATTACATGTTATTTTAATAAATATCATGTCTACCTTTCAAACAAAGACGATATTGATATGATTACATGTGAATGAAATAACATGTAACATGAATAAAGAATATGTAACATGAATAAAGAACACCAATATGTTGCTGAGGAAGACAAAATAATGCTTTCTACTGGTGAATGGTGGAAAGAAAAAATATGTTGATGAGGAAGACGCGTTTGCGAAGAAAATAATTTTTGGTGAATGGTGGTAGTTTTCAAAATATTCCAGAAGTCGCATTTTTTAAAACGAGTATTTCACAAGTGATATTTTAATTTTCTCCCCCCCGCCCCCTTTATTAAATATGTAAGGGCAAAAATACAGATGCGTCTAACAAAAATAAAGTCTTGTATATTAAATCCAAAGGACAATTAGCCATTAGACTCGGAAAAAACCACTAGACTGATTAAGATTTTTTCCTAGCATCTTATCATATATATAAATCTGAAAATCTTTTACCAAAATAGTTAAAGATTAGAACAATTTATTATAAGAAGTTAAATATTATAAATTGACATGAAAATAATACATGGTTTTTATGTATATGTAATTAATAATAAAATATCGAAAAGGAAAATTTAATAAATCTTTAGTTTGAAGAAAGCTTATGAAAAAAGGAAAACAACAATTTCCTAATAAAAAATAAAAATTAGTGATGTTTATAAATTTTCATATTTGCACTACAACTCATTTTTATATCAAACTTTAAAAAAAAAACAAATATTTTATCAAAATAGTTAAAGATTAATACAATTTAGTATAAGAATTTAAATATTATAAATTAACATGATAATAATATATGATTTTTTTTGTCTGCCAATGAATTTTATTTATATGTAATTAATAAGATATGATATAGTTGGAATTTAGAATCTAAATACACATGTCATAATATTATCAATTAAAAATCTAATACATTTATAGTAATACGTTTTATATGTTTTAAATTATTAACATTATTAAAATGGACATGGTAATAATATATATTATTTAATTTATATGTAATTAATAAGATATAATATTTAAGAGAGAATCACAAATATACACAATTTTCCATACCCACTCACTACATATAACCACATATACCCACCCCTTTTTATTTTAATATCATTATACCATTCATTTACCAAAGCTATTTTTCATTATAAATGATATATTTGCTAGGGTTTAGGATTTTAGGATTTAGGGTTTAGTAAAATTATATAGGTTATGATTTACTTAGGGTTTAGGATTTAGGGTTAAACCCTTATAAACTTAGGGTTTAATTTTTAATAACTATTAAGGTTTAATTGTTAGGATTTAGGATTTATATTTTAGTGGGTTAGGGTTTATTAGGGATGGAAAGACTTTTTGGGTTTATGATTTTAGGGTTTAGGATTTTTAAATCCTAAACCCTAGATCCTAAACCCTAAAATCCCATAAATAGTTAATATTTAAATAGAGGTATTTTAGACTTCTTACAAGAAAAATGATTAAAAGGAAAGAAGATGAGCATATGTGATTAATGATATAAAAAATGGGTATATGTGATTAAACCAATATTTAAATTCTTTTTGCGGGTCGTAATCTAGAATCTAATTACATATTATCTTATATGGGGTTAGAATATAATTACATATAATATTATACAAGTTTATCAATTACAAAATCTAAAATAGTTACAATAATGTGTTTTCTATTTTTAAATTATAGTTAATTATTAATCCACATACTAACGCATATCGTAATCTAGTATATAATCATTTTCTGTCCAAAGTATTTTTAAGAATAATACTACCTTTTTTCCTTTTCTTTTTTTTTGGTCAACTGGATTATATGTATAAAAGAGTTAAGAGTTACAAAGAGTAAGTTACAAAAGATTCCAGCTAACTACATAATTGGAGTTTGCAGACCTAGCATTTCTAGCTAAATCATGAGATTCATGGTTAAGTTCTCTTGGAATTTTTACAAACTTGTAGTCTCATGTTGACCTTTGAGATGTATGATGTCTTCGAGAGCAATTGAGATTTGGATAGTGGCTGTTTTCTGATGTCTTCTTGCCTTGTTGCATTTTATGCAGAACACCATAAACTTCAATTGCATCTCCACAGAAGGCAACCTTATGATACCCAAATTTTTTCATTTCTAAGAGTGCAATCTTCAAAGCTTCTATTTCATCTGCTAGTGGAGTATACGTTGAGTGAAGCCAGGAAGATCCATTGAGTAGCCAGCATCCTTCCTTGTTGTACAAGATTCACCCAACCCCATTTGAGTTGAAATTGAGGTGTAAGAGGCATCTACAAAGTATAAGTAATCAACACCATAATTAAACACATCTTGCTTGGTGATGGGACCATTGTCCCTATGTTGTCTATCTTCCTCTAAACACTCCTTCATATAACTAGCATTCCTAGCTTCTAATTTTAACGCCTCATTTCATAAGTCATAATCTAGGCTGATCTTCTTTATAATCTCAGGAATTGGCCACCTTTTGTTTCGGAAAACAAGTCATTTCTTGTTTTCCAAATTCTCCATATAATAAATGGAATAACACTACACTCTACTCCAGACTCTCTAGAATGATCTATTACTTTTTTTTAAAGGGAGTTATTGAGAAATTGATCACCTTTGATTTGTTGTGTAGACGCCATTTACCAAGTTTCTCTACTTATTGGACACTGGAAAGGTGAATGGTTTGTTGTTTCCATTGAGTTTCCACGTAAGTAAAAATTTGTGTCCAGATTGATCTTCCTTCTCTTTAAATTATCTGCCACGAGTATAACATGATGAGTGAATTTCCACAAAAAATGCTTTATTCTTTAAAGAATTTTCCAATTCCATAGCACCCTGAGAATGCTCTATATCACTAGAATGATGTCGATAGTGGTAGCCTGACTTAACCGAGTATAAACCATCCTTAGTATGCTACCAAGAAATTGAGTCTGATTTACGTGTTATGGAGGGTCTAATTAAATTGATTAAGTTGATGTATTCCTGATCCACCATGCTACCCATTTTCTCTTCATTCCAATTATTTGTTCATGGAATGAGAAGATCTTCAATTTTAAGGTTAGAAAGCATATTGGTGTTAGCACTTCTAACTGTTCTTGGTCGGTTATATGGTATACAATTATCTCACCAAACATCTATATGTTCTCCATTACTCACCTTCCAATATAGACCTTTGGACAAAAGTTTATTACCGTGCAAGATGCTCTTCCAGGCATGACTCAATCTTCTTTTTTGAGCGTCCAAGAGACTACATTTGGGGAAGTATTTGGCTTTGAAGACTTGTGCTAGTAGTGAATGTGGCTGTTGTAAAATTCTCCAGTTAATGACCATAGCCACATTAATCTCTTACAAGTCTCTTATACCAGGCCTCCATTGATTTTTTATTTGTGATCTTTTTTGAGGAGACTCAGTTGATCTTCTTCCTTTCTTTAGTCGCATTCCTCATAATTCCTGACATGTGTCTTATGATCTATTTTGGTAAGATGAAACACGACATTTTGTATGTTGGGATTGTTGTTGCTACCGCTTTAAGAAGTTTTTCCTTCCTGCACGAGACATTAGTTTAGTATACCAATTATCCACTTTCTGCTAAACTCTCTGCTTTAGAAAGGAGAAGGTATTGCTTTTATTTCTTCCTATAAGTTCAGGGAGACCTAGATAATTTCCTATACCTCATATTCTACGAATTCTCAACAGTTGACTTATATGATCTTTACTTTCTGTTGTGACTCGTTTCCCAAATATTAATGCAAACTTTTGGAAGTTTACTTCTTGTCCTGAACTTAGCTCATACTTTCTTAGTATCTGCTTGATAGTTCTAATTTATTCTACGCTAGCTTTGCAAAAGATTAATGAGTCATCTGCAAATAACAGATGTGAGACCACAAGACCATTGTGGCTAGCTTTAAAATCATGAATGGTTTCTTTTCTGATCTCATTCCTAATTGGATCAACTGCTGAAATACTCTTCTTTGGAGAGAAAATGAAAGAAGCACTCTCCTCATCGCTATAATACTCTTCCCCATTAATGAAAAACAGAAATCCCAAATTACCCTTATCTTTAATATATTAAAAAAAAAACAGATTTGGCCAATCAAATATATCGGGTTTTGCTCTGTTTCTTCATCGGACCCGACATTCCTCTTCTTCCCCTTCCCGCAAAAGAAAAATACAGAAATCCACACCCAATTTTCTCACGATTCTCACCTTCTCACATCAAAATTTTGAATCTTTTTCGAGGATTAAAGGGTGTATGGAGTTTAGGGCTTGGTAATTGACAGAGCTTTTCAACATCCGGGGAGGTTGATTGAAGCTCATATCGCATGCCATTGAAATTGTCGGGGATTCGGACTTGGAGCTTCAAAACTGAGGTTAAATGCACCTCCCTATATAGATTAGAACTTTAGAGTGACTTGATTTGGCTTGTTTATGCTTTGAATTGGAATTTGTCCCATACACGCTCAAGGTCCGCTGCTGCTTCTTCTTTCTCACTCTCTCTTCACAAACATAAACCCAAAATCAGAAAACCTCTCGCTTCTATCTTCAGCCGAAGCTGCTTCGCACTCTCAAGCACCAGAGCAAGTAATGGGAAGGAACAAAAAGCTGCGGATGAAGTGGTTTATCAGAAGACGCTGAGATTGGTGGAGTGCACCATGTTCGTTGCTGTTACTGGTCTTGTTTACTTTCTCAGGATTACTTTGGGTGTTTCTTCTCGCTGCCAATTGCGATCTCATCAATAAGATGGAATGTTGCAGGTGGGAGGAAGACAATGGTCCGTGATACTTTCTTCTTTCACATTATTTCTGGTACATGTGCTTCAACTCTTTTTGCTCTTTGTTTGTTTCTCAGGTTGTCGCTATTATGCTGTTGATCATATTCTCGGGTCCGGTCAAAGCCTTAACTTACTTGATAAGCCTCCTCTTTTCTAGTTTTTCAAGCCTTTAGCCTGTTATTTACTCTTATCTCCTCTCTCTTGTAGCTTACTCATGGTCATGTGGGCCTTGGAATGGGTTCATTGTGGAGGTAAGTTCAATCATACACTCATTTATATCTTGTACATTTTCTAGTTCACAAAGAGTGATGATGATGATGACGAGGACGACATGGAAGCTCTTATGGCTGAGCTTGAGTATAAAGAAAGAAAGAGTGGAGAAAAGGGTTATTTGCTTCCTACGTTGTTTGTATGATGAAATGATCTAAGACTTTTATTCTCTCTTGGGAATTATGATGTATATGTACTAAAACAGAATCTAATCAACTATTGTTTTATGCTTTATATTGAAAGCTTATGCACTTGAATTTAATTATGCTTCCAGATTCCCACTCTGGTTTTTATTCATCACCAACACCATAACACTTTACAAAATTGGAAATGGCCTAAGGGATTTATTTCTGATCTCTGTATATACTTCTTTTTGAGTTCACGTTTTATTATCAAAGATGGCAAATGCTTATTTTCTTGTCAAGGCAGAAGTATGCACATATGCAGCATCAAATAACTAAGTATTGTATTTTGTTTTTGTTTGGTTTCTGGTTTTTACTCTCGGGTGTAGAACTTAGTACAACTGGAGTACCACTATGTAGACATTTTGTGTTCTGTTTCAGGTTTTTGCTCTCGGGTGTACAACTTAGTACAAATGGAGTAACACTATGTAAATATTTTGTGTTCCGTTTCTGGTTTTTTTTATCTCGGGAATACAACTTAGTACAATTGGAGTAACATTATGTAGACATTTTGTGCTCTGTTTCTGGTTTTTGCTCTCGGGTGTACAACTTAGTACAACTAGAGTAACACTATGTAGACATTTTGTGTTTAGTTTTTGGTTTTTGCTCTAGGGTGTACAACTTAGTATAACTGGTACGGCTATTAATATTTTGGTATAATTGGTACAACTATTCGTACCATTTTCAAAAAATAAAACAACAAAAAATAAATCACAAAACATCAGTCTTCAACTAGTAAATTCACATTACATGAACAAGACTTACATGTATGTGAGCGCTATGAAATTTAGTTTTTAACATATTATAGTTTTTTTTCCATAAAAAACCTTATACTTTTATGGAGAGTTAGTTAATGGTAACCACATTATCAAGTATAATATGAGAAAATTTTGTTGTTGATTATTTTAAGTGCATTGAGACCTTTGAAATGTACTAAAACAAAACAATTTGATGAGTGCAACTACAATAGTTAATTTTAATATCGGTACAACTGAATTTAATTGAAAAATCCCAAAAATACAACTGTTTGTATTTAAGTACAACTAGAAAACTGGGCAGCACAACTGTTTGATAAACCCAGAATTTTATAATTTCCGTCCAAAATGAAATTTTCCAGTTTTTTCCTCTCAAAAACCAAAAGATTCTAAATTTCCCTCTAAAAAATTCTCTCTTTTCCCAAACAATTTCTTTCATTTTCTCCTCTTTATATGTCATAATTCCTCCCATCTCCTCCATCATATACCCATATCCCCAACTTGTTGGATATTTGTTCTTTGTTTCTTTTCTTTTTTTAGTTATTCTCTTTTTTAAGTTGTAAGTTTGTCGTACCGGTTACAAACTCTTTGCTTTTTATTGTACTTGCCTTTCAATGCATTATTTGGATTTTCTTAAAGAAAAATAATTATTCTAAGTTGGTAGTTTTTTAAGAATATTAATTATTCTAAGTTGCTAGTTTTTTTAAAAAATATTAATTATTCTAAGTTTCTAGTTTTTTGTTTAGAATAATAATTATTTCAAGTTTCTACTTGCAAAACCAAAAGCAAAACTAAATGAAAATAACTAAAAACCAAAAACAAATAACCACAATGCAACAAGTATTTAAAACAAAAAAGAGAACTTGTTGAATTTGCTGAACAAAAAAGCCAAATTTATCCAACAAATAATAGATACAAAA
>OVAP01004341.1:0-14782 GCA_900406295.1 Aurinia saxatilis | reverse complement strand
TTTATATGTATAGCCGTAATAATTAAAATGAGGTATATGACACATGGTAAAATAATTTTATTAATTTGAAGAATTAAACATCAAATTTATATTAATTTATTAAAACCATCATAGATTTAGAACATAATAAAATAAAGTGATAATTATTTTATTATTTGTAAGCATATAAATAATTATATTAGTAAAACTACAATTTAAACTTTTCATGCTCGGTAAAGAGATCTAATGAGAAAGATCATATATAAATCCAATATTAAGATCAATCAACCGTATCATCGCATATAAAATAAATAGCAAGTCAACCATGATTATCATGCTAAGTTGTTACGGTAACAAATCAATAATGATTATATTTGATTCATGTGTCAAACACACATGAATCATAGTAACATTAACATGTGATCATGTGATTAACAATATATATATATATATATATATATATATATATTAATATATGTAATAATAACAAAAAAATAAATAAATAAATAATAATATAATAAATGCATCTATGAAACCCCGTCCCTTAATACATACACGTGTCATAATTTAACGTAGGACATGATTCATATGACATATCTAATCACCACATGGGTGATAACACATACGTATGGTAGAAATAATTAATCACCACATGGGTGATAACACATACGTATGATTTAAAAAATAATAATATCAATAATGATATAATCACACACATGAATCTTAATGACAAAATACTAATAATAAAAAAATTATAAAGAGAGGAGGTATAAAAACAAATTTTCAAAAACAAAGTGATATGTACATACGATGTGTACATAACACATATTATTAATATGGCTACGAGCTAGCACATGATTTGTACAATACCATGATTTGTACATACTATTTAACAAAAAAGAAAAAAAAAATCACCTTTGCTACGTTTCGAAAAGAATAATGGGGCAACTAAATCTTACCTAGTTGCTCGGCTAAAGCTCGTGCTGATAACGTGTTATGAATAGAAATGAGAAGTGTGTTTATTCCATAAGGGAGACAAACTTTATATAGGATATAGATTAGAGTTTAGGTTTAGTCTCTAATGGGCTAAGACGAATGGGCGTATAATAGACATCAATTAATGGGTTCATAACATATATAGTTTTGTTAATATGCTAAAATAGGCCGATGCATTGGGTGCCCATGGAAGCAAAGTTTTGAGTGAGTTATATAAATTCAAGTATAGAATCAAGTGAAGAAAAAGAAAGCCATTAGATGATTTGGTGAAATGTTAGACAAAAAGAAATGCAAAAAATGTTCAAATGGGATAACATAATTTAAGTGAAAAAAATGGTTCCATTCTCCACTAACTTTTGTTTAAAGAGAAATGACAAAACGTCCCCGCACCAATTGCAAACTATAAACACACTAGACACTTCCCAAAAGGTTAACCATAATCTCTAAACTCTTGAAAGAGTTAATAATCCCCACTAACAGAATAAGGCAATAACGAAGTATGATAATTTTTTAGTAAACAATTTGGAAAACTGACGAGGTCAACCCAGATTGAGATTAGAGAGATGGTTACAGTAATGTCTTTAGAAAACTTCCTAAAACAAGGAATTTAAACAAAAAGTTAAAATGAATAAATTATAGAAAGAACCGTTCAGTAGTGAATTAAAATATTAATAAAATCCCGGTAATGCCGTTCTGATTTGTTTTTTAAAAAAATTAAGAGAGTGACACGGTCTCATGTACTACCACTCGAACGAATATCCCTAATCTCCTCTTCTCTCTCTCTCTCTCTCATGGATCGATGCCCTAATTCCTCACTTTCATGAAGCCTCCCTGGTCTGTTCTCCGGTATGTTCATTTCATTTCTTCGGTTTCATTTTTTTTTTTTTTTCTGTTGTTATTGTTGTTGTTGCTAGTTCCACACGTGTTCTTCGCAGCTTTATTTTTAGGGAGTGGTCTTTTTTTTTCTTTTTGCGAAATTCGCGTTTCTATTAATCGTAGATTTTTCCGGTTTTTGTGGAGCTGTCAGTTCCCGTCTAATTCGTGGTTCTACTTCCGTTATTACAATTTTCAGGATCCATGTCCGACTAATTTTTCTTTTCTTTCTTTTCTGGGCTAAGATCCCTTCTTAGAGCAAGGTATTTTCCGTTTTGTTCTAAATTCCCCCATAATCATTAATCAGGAAGAACAAGGCAAGAGATTGCGTCTGATGTTTTCTGTGTTTCATGGTTTTGTTCCTTATCCCTTTTCATGTCTCTGTGAAATTTTTGTAGCTCAGAGTTTGCCAAAGTGAGGTTGGATCATGGATGTTACCGAGCTCGAGGAGAATCTATTCGCGGCTAGCGATGCTAAGGTGAGGTTCGGTTACAATTGAAAATGTTTTGAATGTCGAATTCCAATCATTAAAATAAAGGGTTCCCTGTTGTAATTGTTGGAATCTGATGCTGTCTCTTTTTTTTTTTTTTGGAATTTCTTTTGTTTTTAATATTTCTACGGCTAAACCTTGCATCTCTGATTACTAGTAAAATCTTCTATATGTTGGAGAACCATTTTTGTCAATGTGTTATAGGATTCCATGTGGAGATTTCTGTTCTTGTTCGTGGATTATATTATTGTGCTTTTTTTCTTAAAGCTTATTTCATGCAACCGCAGTTACATGGAGATATGTGCAAGGAACTATCTGGAATTCTCTGCAAGGTACTCGCAATCTTCCCGTCGATGGAAGGAGCAAGACCTCGGAGTAAATCAGGGATTCAAGCCTTGTGCTCTTTACATATTGCACTTGAGAAGGCAAAGAATATTCTACAGCACTGTTCTGAGTGTAGTAAACTTTACTTGGTCAGTTTCCTCTTTACTCCTCTCTCTCACACTTTCTCTTTTGTGTTTTTGCTTCTTTAATTTTTCCCTTATCTAAACAGGCCATAACGGGGGATGCTGTTCTTTTGAAATTTGAGAAAGCAAAAATGGCTCTCATCGACAGTCTTAAACGTGTAGAAGACATTGTTCCTAGCTCAATTGGGTCACAGGTAATTTTTGTTCACTTCACTGCACCCTGTTTCGTTGTGATGATTAAGACAAGTCCATCCAAATGTGGCAGGGTTATTGATTTCCCAAAATAAGCCTCATTGGTTTTTCTTTCCTGGCTTGTTGAATTTAGGGATCTTATGGGTAGAGTTTTCTATGATAATTTCTAGTTGAGAAGTCTGATTTTTTATATATGGTCTTTTTAGATTTTGGAAATTGTTGGTGAACTAGAGAATACCCGGTTCTTGCTTGATCCATCAGAGAAGGAAGTCGGTGATCAGATCATAGCACTACTCCAACAAGGGAAAAAATTTGACAACTGTAATGACAACACCGAACTTGAAATTTTCCACCGCGCAGCTACTAGACTCTGTATCACTTCTTCTAGAGTGGCTCTGGCGGAACGACGTGCTCTGAAGAAACTCATTGACAGGGCACGCGCAGAGGAAGACAAGCGTAAGGAATCAATTGTGGCTTATCTTTTGCATCTCATGAGAAAATGCTCCAAGCTATTCAGAAGTGAGATTTTGGATGAGAATGACTCGCAGGGTTCAGCACCATGTTCTCCCACTGTTCAGAGTTGTAATGAAGACCGGGGAAGTGTAAATGGGTTTGGGCGTCAGCTATCTAGGTTTGGTTCTTTGAATTGCAAGCCCATGAACAGCATGACATCAGGACAGATGCCTGTTCCACCCGAAGAACTGAGATGCCCCATATCGCTGCAGCTTATGTGTGATCCTGTCATTATTGCCTCCGGGCAGACTTACGAACGGGTCTGTATTGAGAAGTGGTTCAGTGATGGGCATAGTACTTGCCCAAAGACTCAACAGCAGCTTCCACATCTCTTCTTGACTCCCAATAACTGTGTTAAAGGTCTCATTGCGAGCTGGTGTGAACAGAATGGAACTCAAACCCCTACTGGACCGCCTGAATCTCTAGACCTCGACTACTGGAGACTAGCTCTTTCTGACTCCGAGTCGACCAACTCAAAGTCAGTCAACAGTATAGGTTCGGGTAAATTAATGGGAATAAAAATTGTTCCTTTGGAGGAGAATGGTACTACTGTTGTCGAAAGACAAAACACAGAAGAAAGTTTTGTGTCTGATGATGAAGATAAGGAGGATTCTGATACAAATGTTCTTGAGAGGTATCAAGATTTGTTGGCTATCTTAAATGAAGAGGAGGATTTGGGTAATAAATGCAAGGCTGTAGAAAAGATCAGGCTATTGCTGAAGGATGATGAAGAAGCCAGGATTTTCATGGGAGCCAACGGGTTTGTCGAAGCCTTGTTGCAGTTCTTAGGATCAGCTGTGGATAAAAATAATATAGCAGCACAAGAAAGCGGAGCTATGGCTCTGTTCAATTTAGCCGTCAACAATAACAGGTTAGTGCATCCTGTTAATGTTGGTAATCCATGTCCTTTAAGTGACGGTGATTGTGACTTTCTCATCACTTCTTTGTTCTTCTTTCCATGGTTTACAGGAACAAAGAGTTGATGTTAACTTCAGGGGTGATTCCACTGCTGGAGAAAATGATCTCTTCTTCTGAGTCCCAAGGTTCAGCCACAGCACTTTATCTTAATCTTTCCTGTCTCGAGGAAGCCAAGTCCGTGATAGGTTCAAGCCAAGCGGTACCTTTTCTTGTACGTCTTCTCCAGAGGGAAACCGAGACCCAATGCAAGCTCGATGCTCTTCACGCCCTGTACAACCTTTCCACATATTCCCCTAATATCTCTGCTCTCCTTTCATCTAACATCATCAAGAGCCTCCAAGGCCTTCTCGCATCAACAGGTGAACATTTGTGGACAGAAAAGTCATTGGCTGTATTGCTGAATCTAGCTTCGAGCCAGCAAGGCAAAGACGAGGCAGTATCATCACAGGGCATGATCAGCAGTCTAGCAACAGTGCTAGACATGGGTGACACGTTAGAACAAGAGCAAGCTGCTTCATGCCTTTTGATTCTATGCAATGGAAGGGAGTCTTGTATCCAGATGGTGCTACAAGAAGGTGTGATACCATCGTTAGTTTCAATCTCAGTGAATGGGACTCCCCGAGGCAGAGAGAAGTCTCAGAAGCTTCTAATGCTGTTTAGAGAACAGCGGCAGCAACGGGACCAACCATCTCCAAATAGAGATGAATCGCCGGCACAGAAGGAAGCTCCGCGGAGATATGTCTCAGCACCAATGTCTGTCCATGGATCAGCTCCTGCTTCAGGTTCAAGTCCAGATTATGAACCAAGAGCTTTGTCGAAATCGATGTCGAGAAGAAAGTCGTTTGCAAGGCCGTTCAGCTTCTTCTGGAAGAAAAGCTACTCAATTCACCAGTGAGAAAGAAGAAATGTTACATGTACAACCTTTGTATGTAAAGCTTTGTTTTAATTTTCTTTTTTTCCCTCGTACAAAATCTAATAGAGAAGAAGATATGTACAGGCTCCATTGTGACTACAGTCGATTTTTGCTGGTGTTTTTGGTTAGCCAAAAATAAAGAAGAAATGTATGTATATCAGGTTAATTAATATAATAAAACAAAACCCACACTTGAACATAATTAGTCCACTTTTTTCACTTATGTATTGTTCTTGATAGCTTCTTACGTTTCTATGATTGAATCCAAAAGAACTTAATTCAGTAGAGAAAAATGTTCAAATTTTGGTTTCATAGAGTATGATATATACAAAAGGAATAGAGACATAAGTTAAAAGAGGGTGGGCCAAAACATATATAGCCTAATCAAGTAGAATAGGAATCGGAAGGAGAGAAAGAGAGGGAATCGGCACTCCTGCTGCTTCTTTTAATAGGATTCTGGATCCAGCCGTTCTCAAAGAGTTCCAAAATTGGATCACCGTGGCTGCTGCTGCGACCGGTGCTTCCACCGCCATCTTCCCCACTGCTTCCCCTCTGTAATGCCTCCTTATACGACACTTTTTTCCCTTGGGTTTCCAAGTTCGTCTTCTCGTCTTCTTCTTCTTCTTCTTCTTCTTCTTCTTGTTGTGACACTGATCCGGATCTGCTAAAGCTTCGATCCACCGTGATCTCCTTCTCCTTTGTCCCCTTGTTTTTGTCTCTCCAACGACCCAACACGTTCACCACCAAGTCCAGCCAATATATGGCGTGAATCACCGCAAAGTCAAACCAAGCGACTCGGTTGATGGAACTCGGAAGTTTCTCTAGAAACCCATCAAGTTTGTGAGGCAGAGACTCTGCTACGATCAGCAAATCGGAGATCTTGAGGAAGAGGAAGCTGGAGGAAGGGAAATAAGTCTCGATTGTGTCTTGAACCGCGAGAATGTGATCGTCGGCTACAGAGAGAATAGCAAGAAAGTGGCGATGGAAGGGACTTGTCGCCGAAGCTAAATAAATAAGGGCTGCCAACACTTTCTGCACAAGGAAAGAAGCTGGAATCTTAAGATTCAGCGTTTTGCCTCTTGTGTAAACAACGCCAGCCGTATCGAGTATTACACCACCACAGGTCTCAAGAGGCCTGTGTCTCGGTCTCCTTCTCGCCTGTTGCTCCTGTCAAAATCAGTAGTAAAATTAATTAACCAGCATATATAGTTTTTTTAAAGGTATGGGAGAAACTTTACAAACCATCTTTGAGGAATGAAGAGCTTGGTTTGGCGCCTGTAAATTTTTCCCCGAAAAATGATGGGAAAGTTTTGAGAAAATTTAGCTTGTTTTGAGCCTTTTATATTTACTCGCTTAACGCCCAGTGGTTGCTCTTGATTTCAGCTGGAGGCTTTTTGAATTAACGGTTACGCTTATTTTCCAATTATACTTTTTTGTATTTTTTAATTTCGCCCACTGCTCCTATCTCCTCTGCACACCGACCAGGGCATTATTTTCCCTATTTAAAATCGACAGAGGAGAACTGGGTTGAAACATGCCATTTTTAAGGATGAAAATGTTTTTGCTGGTTGGCCAAATTTGAGAAAATTTCCATTTACATAAACCTGAATGGTTAACGATGTAACATAAGATCATAAGCTAAAAAACAATCTTTTACCCGATTCTATCCATGCGCACTTAAATCTTAAAAAACTTCCGACTAAAAAATATGGGTTTTCAGTTGGTGTCCGGTGGTTTTGGACCGCCGATACACTGGTCGGATTTTATTTCATTATCTTTCTTTTACTTAGATTTTGCGGGAAACACATCTAGGAAAAGATAAATTGTAATTTGAGACGGTGGAAAAAGATCTGATCAAGATCTAGTTAGATTTGTTGACCTCGAGTGTAGATCGGGTTTTCCGTTCCTTTTCTTGAATTTATGTTTGGTTTCTACGGGTTCTCCTAATCCGGGGATCTCACAATTTCCAGTTGTTCTTTCCCAATTTGTGTTTATCTGTAATCGTTTGGATCTTTTTGTTAACATGCATGACCGATCTAAATGCTTTCTTTAATCCATAATTTGGTGTGGTCTTGGATTAGGCTCTCAGTCAAGCTTCTTTTGGAGTTGGTGTTTAGCTGCTCTCAAATCAACGACTGCAGGTATCTTCTCAGCATAAAGGTCTGTCAATACTCTTCCTCAGTGGCTTCATCTGATTTGAAGAAGCAGTAAAACGAGGATTGTAGCTGTTGTTGGATTGAACATTGGCAAGTTCTCCGATATGTCACGCTTCTCCCGGTTATTCTTCTGTAGCTTGTCGAGGTGTTCTGCTTTATCCTCTATCTTGATGCAGTGGACCGAGGGTGGTCTTTTACCATCTTAGTCGCCTATATTGATTTATAATAAAATATAATACATATGCGGTATAATGGTTCTTGGATAACATTTTTTAGAAACTTATGGGAGATATAAGGCAACAAACAACTTATATCCATTAGAGTTGTCGTTTGTTGAAGCTAGTGCGTTGGTTGCTAAAGTTGCTGATCATTCGGAGTTGTGGCATTTACGATACAATTACTTACATGAGAATGGATTAAAGGTGCTTCATCAAAAGGATAAGGTCTCTAGTTTACCAAAGATTGATGCTCTCGGGTTGTGTGAAGGCTCCATACATAGGAAACAAACTCAGCGATCGTTTCCCATAGGTATTGTTGTAAGTTACTAATACCAATTTACATTCTTATTCTTTTTTTCTTTTCTTTTTGTAGATTTTGGCTTCATTCTTCAGTGGCGTCGTCCTCGTTTGGCCGCACGGTAAAAAGGGGAATTGGACTTTGCCCGGACAGAAGACTTGCATGTGTTCCATGTAGCTTACCTCTCCCGGTTCTTCACCCTACCTTGGAGGATTTGTGTTACCCATCCTTCGGCTTTCTCTGGTGGACATCAGATGGTGGTCTCGCCATCTTGGGACATCAGATGGTGCATCAAGAATAGTGAAGCGAACCGTCATTTAAAGGCACTTATGGTTCCTGCGTCCGAGCTAACTGAAATATTCGAGATTATCCCTCCTGGATTCTCGCCAAATGTTGTGCGTGCTGATTTGATAAGGACTCGGGCTGATTTTATGAGAAACCGCTCTTTCAGTTCGATAACCTCATTAAAAGAGCTGGGGGGGGGCAACTGTTGAGGTAGGAATCCACCAGTCAGATGGGGATGAGCCGAGAGATTAGTCGAGAGCTCGGATCAGGCCCATGTCAGGAGAAAGGCCCAACGAGTCAAAGGAGTCTGAGTGGATAACAGTAAAAAGAACTGACTCCGAGATAAGAGCGAGGAGTGGGCGAGTCAGTTCCGCATCGCAAGGAGTAGGGGAGGAAGGATAAATAGAGGAGAGCGAGGAAGGGGAAAGGCATTCGATTCTCCCCGAGTGAAACCCTAGAAAGATATTCATACTTTGTAACAATCCGAGTGATTTAATCAGTAATATATACTCTTTTCCTTTACAATCTTGTGTGTTCTTACTGATTCCTTTAGACAGAGATTTAGATCCTCATTCAACTCCTCTCATAAATTCTTGGTGTGAAGTTTTACGTTCACAGTGATCTATAGCAACTCGATGACTCTCAATGAGAAATCCATAGGAATGCACCAACTGAGCTACACCACAAGGAATAACAAAGCTGAGCTAGATGATAACTTTAGTACCACTAGAGACCGCATCGATGAAGTAGAGGGACAAATAATGGAGATGAAATCCAAGCATGGGAGGTTCCAGACGGACAAAGCTTTCAACAACAATATGAAACCCATCAAAGATGAGATTCAGACACTGAAGGAGAACTCGGCCAAATCCAAGACCGGCTTTCAAAGATTGAGGATCAGTCAGAGCAGTCAAAGGAAAAAGCAAAGATAGAATATGACAAGATGAACCACTCGATGGATTGCCTGGCGTATTCGATCGATGGAAGCATCAAACCACTCAAAAAGGCCATCCAGCTAATCGGCCTCAGACTTGGGAAGGTATACGATGCTGAGGAAGACGGTGAGGAAGCCCGACCTACAGTGTTGCACATTAAAGAGTTGTCGATGATCGATCAATGATAGACAATACCACCGATCGATCACTGCAACCAAATCAGGGAGATCTCTACATCAACGTGCTCGAATGGATACCAGAAGAGGAATACATGGAAGAAGACCACCCAGTACCAGCACGGGAGCCAACAATAGCTGAAGTCGGGGACCTCAACGAGGATGAAATGGAGTACGTTATTACAGAAGTCAGAAACATCCCTCGCCACATGAACTTCAACAAAAGCATGATGTTACGACCGCTGCACAAATACCTAAAGGTATGGCCCCTGGAGAAAGTGGAAGAACTCTTCTACAAGATCAGAAGAGAAACTAGCTCCACCTTGCGCCAACTCTACCGAGTAAATGACCCAGGAAGGTACACAATCCAACCTAGATCAACAACAAGAGGTTTTTAAACACTGTGTGTGATACAGGAGCCTGCTTAAACATGATATCGAGAAAGGATGCACGGTCAGCCAGCATTCTCAAATATGAGGAGCTAGCGAGACCAGTCATGTTTGTCGATGGCTCATTTGAGAATGTCATAGGGGTCGCTAAGGATGTCATGGTCAGAATTGAAGGATGCTTCATACACATTGACTTTGTGAGCATGAATACAGATCACAGGTCATCATCCTTCATATTGCTGGGAAGATCATTCCTCCACTCAACAGGAGCTGAGATTGATATGGTGAGAAAGAGAGTTTGTTTGACCTTCGTCAATAAAGAAATATTCGATTTGGCAACAACACAAGAGATTCCAAAGTTGGGAGAAGAATGGGAAGATGGTGGAAAACTGATAAAGAAAGTAAGGCATCGACCGAGTTCACCAAACATTGACACTGAAACTCTGAAAAGCTTCTTCGGCCTGTTTTATGGAAACAATGCTATAGCAGCTTCATTTCCCTTAACCGTCATGAAGATTGAAGAAGAGCTTGAAGGCTCAGATCGATCGCTCACGGGAGAGAACTTCGATTGATCGCCAGAACAGGAGCCTCAGCCATCCGACCATCCACCGGAGAGCTTAAAATCTCCAAAACATGCCGAGCTAACCGACTTAAAACAAAAGCGCTGAGTGGGAGGCAACCCACTGGTATGTCTCAGATTAAGTTTATTTTTAATGCATTTGCTCGTGTCTCAGGAAATGGGATACAAAGATTCAGCCATAAGTATGCTGAATCGATCGATCGTCATAACAACAATTGATCGATTGCCTGCAGTTCACAATTTCCATTTCACTTTCTCCATGGAAAGCCAGAGGCCACTGATTCAAATCAACTGGTGATCCAAGAGAATGATACGTGCTTCAACACTAATCGAGAGAGAGTAAAAAATCAGGAGAATCACACCATAATTCGATCGATTGATTACTGTATCGATCGATCAAGAGTCAGAATGATGAACGCTTCCTTAATTCAACACGACAGATGATGATATACTGATGTTGTCACGTATAAATCATCTTCTATTCCTGTAAAGTCCTTTCAATTTCAATAAGACAAAGAAGGNTCGTTTGTTTCTTTTGACGCACTTTTACACCAAATTAAAAAAAAATTATCGAGTCAAAAGCGTTTTATTGAGTCAATCCAGGTCTTGAACTAGGACCTTACTCACAACTTGACTGCATCTTAGTGACCATCTTTAAAAGACTGCCCTGAGGCACTTATTTCAGAAACCTCATACTCGAGCTTCCCCAACACATCTCGGTTTGCACGTACTTTAATAATTCTGATTTCAGACTCTATTTTATTTGGACCTAAACCGGATTATAAATCTTTCTTGTTGGAGGTATTAAACTAGGAAAAACAAATCCATTCAGGACTTCTTATCCACTTTACCACTCTCTTGTTGATTATGAATGGTCAACTTATCTTAAGTTGCTACCACATCCATAAACCTAACCTCTTTTCAAACCCCATGCAGTCTCTTTTTCTATCGTGTCTTATATGCAGTATGTGTAAAATGGCCGGAGAGATGAGACCAACGCAGTTTTTCCAATCACTCGTGAAGACTGGCGAAAAAGGGGCATGCATAATCTTAACACATGCATGAAGATTCAAAGAGAAGGTCTCAAGGCTGATTTTCCTGGTGATATTTCATCAAAATCAAAGTAAAATTCGTGCCTTGCTATATATGGTGAAACCTTTAAAAAAAAAAAAGGCTTTATGATCCATACTTGTTTAGCAAAAAGGCCAAGGAAATCAGAGGTCAAAACGAAGAAAGGTTGAAAACATTTAAAGGAGTACGAGGAGGTTCAAGAAGACTTTAGATTCCTTTGAAGAACCTAAGTCTGGGGGAGGAACAAACCGAGCTAAGGAGAGAGTGATTGAGAAACTGTGCCATCAAGCGGTCTGATCTCTCTTGCTTTTTTTATCGCATTTCTCTTGAGTACGGTAAACCCTAAACACACTAGCCTCACCTCTAAATATTAGACCCATCTCATTACACACCGAGCCAGTTTTACCTAGCTGATATTTTCCAGTAACAAAGCTCACGCAAAATAAATGAATGTAGAGAGTCAGAATTTCGGTACCTTTAGGGTATTTGCAAGTTGAGATTCCTGTAAGACCAGTTGGGCGAGTTGTGATGGGAGTATGAGATGAGAACTTTTGTCAGGATTGTCGAGATCACCATCACGAAGCTGCACCTCTAAGTTGTGGTATAAGTAAGCGAGTTCCTAACTTTTCAAACTAATTTCCCTTCTTGGCGTGTTGTTTGTTCGAGGACGAACAGAGCAAAGTTTGGGGGATTTGATAGTGATGATATTTTACCGCTTTTCGATATGATTTTCGATGTTTTTAATAAAGAAACTATTTGATTTAAAACATAAACTAGTGGATTTCACATTTTTTTTTTTTTTTGCAAAGTGTTTTTGTGAAAACAATGCATTTTAGGTCACAAATGGGAATTTTCTACAAAGTCCAACAAGTCAACATCTGAAGTCCTGGCCCTAATGAAGAAGATGTTTACTTTGGAATGAAGTGAGGAGTTAGGACAGTCAAGCCACATGAGTTAGCTTTCACATGGGCTTGGAATAAAGTCATTAGCCCTCATGAGTAAGAAGTTAAGCCCAAATTACTGAAGGAGTATCCAGAAGCCCACAAGACATGAAGACCCAATCGACCGAACCAGAGGCCCACCGATTGATCGAGGCCCATTATGTCAGAGAAGGTTCGAGAACAAATTTAGATATACATCGTTGCATTCGGAGATATATTTGATTACGTTGGAGATAAACTTAGAAGATAATGAATCTTCAGAAACGCGTTTAAGGATATCAATCAATCGGTGAAGATAGCTACGACCGATCGACCAGAAGGAGATAAACACATTTATTTGAATTCTAATCCAAATCCTCTTACTGGTTTATCTCGGCAACCATCTCGACCCTCTCCACTTTTAGTACAGAAGACTGAAGCCCGAGAGAAACATCAGAAAACTCTCTAAAGCTTCCAGGCATCCAGGCTAATAGTTTACCAGTTTCTTTACTTTTATTGCTTTGATCATTTCTTCAAGGACGTGAACCCTCTTTTAATACAAGCAATTTTCATTGTCATTATGTCTACTTCTATCATGTCTGAGTAGTCTTTTAGTTAGGAAAAGGGTTTTGGTAGGAGGAACATGGTTTGGTAGATAGGCAATAAGATTATGTATTGAGTAGTTTATAGACTTACTTTCATATCAGAGCTTAATATAAATCATAGGATAAATCTGCTACTAATACACCACTTAGAGTAAGAGATCTAGAATTTGATAGTGAAAACTTTACTATTTATAGTTTAGTAGTATTTGATTTCTTGAACTTAATGCCTAGATTGATTGGTTGATCAGCCCACAAGTTCTCTTTATGAAAAGATATATGTTCGAGTTAACTCAGATACCAATTGAACTAGACTGGCTAAGCCTGACTATAAGGATAGTCAGTTATTAGTGATTTCAACTATATAGCCTAGACTAGAATTTACATAGTTACTCCCCTGAATAATTCAAAATGTGATCCTCTGATGCATTGCCTGACTTCCTAACGTTTTTTTATCATTGAACTTTCTCACGTTTTATTTGATTTTAACATTTTCTGATCGACCGCATAATCTGCTATCGACCGAGAGGTATCTCAACCGATCGATCAGTTCATACGACCGATCGATCGTAAAAAAAACCACTTCATTTTGCTGCTTAGCTCGAGTAAACTTGGAAGTGCTATTGTGTAAATTCTGCTCTCTGTGGATACGATCCCTAAGTACTACTGCGAGATCTGTGCGCTTGCAGGAAATATTTTGGGTGAAAACTAATCCCCACCAAGGACCCTTGTTTCTTTGTCTTTTTCTTCCTTTTTGTTGTTTATGTTTTCAGTTAGTTGTCTCTGCTCTGGGAAAGAGATGGTCTCATGGATGATGTTGTAGAGATTTATGGAGGAATACATGGAAGAAGTTTTACGTTCACAGTGATCAGAAGAGAAACTAGCTCCACCTTGCGCCAACTCTACCGAGTAAATGACCCAGGAAGGTACACAATCCAATCTCGATCAACAACAAGAGGTTTTTAAACACTGTGTGTGATACATGAACCTGCTTAAACATGATATCGAGAAAGGATGCACGGTCAGCCGGCATTCTTAAATATGAGGAGCTAGCGAGACCAGTCATGTTTGTCGATGGCTCATTTGGGAATGTCATAGGGGTCGTTAAGGATGTCATGGTCAGAATTGAAGGATGCTTCATACACACTGACTTTGTGAGCATGAATACAGATCACAGGTCATCATCCTTCATAATTCTGGGAAGACCATTCCTCCACTCAACAGGAGCTCATATTGATATGGTGAGAAAGAGAGTTTGTTTGACCTTCGTCAATAAAGAAATATTCGATTTGGCAACAACACAAGAGATTCCAAAGTTGGGAGAAGAATGGGAAGATGGTGGAAAACTGATAAAGAAAGTAAGGCATCGACCGAGTTCACCAAACATTGACACTGAAATTCTGAAAAGCTTCTTCGGCCTGTTTTCTGGAAACAATGCTATAGCAGCTTCATTTCCCTTAACCGTCATGAAGATTGAAGAAGAGCTTGAGGGCTCAGATCGATCGATCACGGGAGAGAACTTCGATTGATCGCCAGAGCAGGAGCCTCAGCCGTCCGACCATCCACCGGAGAGCTAAAAATCTCCAAAACATGTCAAGCTAACCGACTTAAAACAAAAGCGTTGAGTGGGAGGCAACCCACTGGTACGTCTTAGATTAAGTTTATTTTTAATGCATTTGCTCGTGTCTCAGGAAATGGGATACAAAGATTCAGCCATAAGTATGCAGAATCGATCGATTGACTATCGATCGATTGCCTGAAGTTCACAAGTTCCATTTCACTTTCTCCATGGAAAGCCAGAGGCCACTGAT
>OVAP01004340.1:0-14785 GCA_900406295.1 Aurinia saxatilis | reverse complement strand
ATTATATACTAAATATATAAGCATATGATTATTTAATACAAGATAATTATTTAATTCTCTTTGAATTTATTGTATAATACTGAAAGATAAATTAGAAAATTAGAAAAGAAAATATATTAGCCACTCGCAACCGCCCGCAGCCGCAAACGCTCAAGAGAAAGAGCTTGTGATTTTGAGGGATTTTGAGCGGTTAAAAACGGTAAAAAGCGTTTTATATGATTGTTGTGAAACGCTAACAACCGCTAGCATCCGCAAACATTGTGTTTGCGGATGCTAGTGGGTGAACCATTCATCACCTTAATTTTAGGGGTCAACTTCAAAGGGTCATTTTCGTAAACAGAAGTGAAGTTCTCAAATGATTTTGTGTGATTTTTTAACCCTTTAAGACCTTAATAGCTCGGAAGTTGTGGTTACATCATTCGTGAGATCCGCTTTTTTGGACATTAAATTTTTAAACACTTTAATTTAAATAATTTGTGATAAGAAAATAATAATATGGNGGGGGGGGGGGGGGGGAATATGAGAACAGAAATGATCAAGAGTTGCCAGCACGAAAAACAATTTAAAAATTGTGGTCAACTACATTGTACTCTGTTATATAATTAACAATTTGAAGAAAACTAATACTAATCCTCACTGATCTGAGTTTTCCAAAATCAAAGCTTTCTTTTCCTTCAAGTTTCACGATCGATAAATGATAAAATAATAGGTAGTCAACTTAAATTCGTAATTTTTATACAACTTTAATTAATATTAACATGATCAAGTTGAAAATTGTAAGGTGTATACATATCTTCTTCCCTTTAAGGCTTCAACCTTTACCATAGAAGAAGGACGAAGCAAACGAGAAAGATCAAACCGAAGGCGTTCTCATGGAAAAAACAAACACAAAGACGTGAGAAATCAAATTTTTATATTTTGTAGATTGTCTTTTTCTGGAAAAAAAGACAAAAACAATAGGTTTCTTCTATGTATTGTCAACTTTTTTATACAGAGTTGAAGACATTGAGACCGTTGATGTTTATACAGCAAAAGGTTTGCTTAGTGTTGGTCATCGATTCCTGGATGTTAGGTAATTAATTACCGTTAGAAAACACAGTTATTCTGTTGTGATGATCCTTATACAAACATGTAGATCTATCCTTGTGTTGGTAGCTAGTTTTTATGGATCATTATTGGTGACTGTATAGGACAAATGAAGAATTCGCAAAGAGTCACGTTGAGGATGCCTTGAACATTCCTTATATGTTCAAAACGGATGAAGGTAATCGTATAAAATTATTTCATTTTTCTTAGATTATTATCAACAAACTATTTTGAATGGTTTGCAGGTAGGGTTATTAATCCTGATTTCCTTTCTCAAGTGGCGTCGGTTTGCAAGAAAGATGAACATTTGGTCGTGGTTAGAATCTAATATCCGAGTACTAGTATATATGTTTTTTTCTTTATTATGACGAAATAAAATTTCAAAATATTAAAGCTAGCTTTTAGTCAGACACAGTTTCCTCATATTGTAAATTGATACTGTGAAGGCTTGCAACTCTGGAGGAAGAGGAAGTCGTGCTACTGTTGATCTTCTCAATGCTGTGAGTCCATATACATTATTACATTTGATGTGTGTATCTATACCAAAATACTTCCTATTTAACTTACTATACTGGGTACCGTAGGGATATGAGCATGTGGCTAATATGGGGGGTGGCCACTCGGCTTGGATTGACGCTGGATTCGCCGGTGATAAACCCCCGGAGGAGCTCAAAATTGCTTGCAAGTTCCGGCCAAAGGAAAACTAAACCGGCCAGTTCACTAAGACCCCTCTGTATATTTGTGTTTTGATGCTTCAAAATGTTGCTGCGACGTTTTATCTTGTAATAAAAAGACTCTCAGGCTACCAACTGTATGGGCTGTTACTTATTGATGATACTAATTGGGCTATTGCGACCCAAACATTATGTTATACAGTATGATTTTTGCATTACTTTTATATATGGGGATTTGGACCATTTCCACATGTTATAAATTAGTTTTAGATAACTGTGAAGATTTTCTTTTAAAAATAATTTATGTAAAAAAAGTACGATAATAACATGGTGTATATGTTTCTCTGAGAAACAAAGCTTGTAGTTTAATCTTCTCTGAAAAAATGTCTGGGAAATGAGAGGACAGAAGGGAAATTGAAAATGATTGTGGTTGATGACAATTAAGAAACAATGGGAATCTAAATTATGATGGGAACTTACAAATGTTGTTGTTCTCTGTCTTTATGGTAAGTGGTAAAAGGCGTGGCACAGGAGGCAAAAACTAACAAACATCTTTTACTTTCTATAAAAAAATTTGATTAAAAAGGAGCTTTTGGTTTGACCATGTCTAATCAGTTTCAGACCAAAGAGAATAAACTCATCATTTTTACACTCTTTTCCTTTGTAGAAGACACACAATAAATTTATGTAAAAAAATACACATACTTTTTCCCTTTGTTTTCAGCTTTATGAATAGAGAAACTTACGCAATAAATAAAAAACGGCAACGAAGTAAAATATATTCATGATGAAGGAGACAAAAGAGAGCACAAAAAAGTCTTCAATTTTTAAATTGTCTCTATCTCTTAAGCATTAACAATTTTGAGCAGAAACAAAGAAGATAGCGTGCCTAAGGCATTTATCCCTTACACTTAATGCGTACCCTCGTTTGACCTACAACCCACATTATAACTTGGTGGAAAAAAAAAATCAACTTGATCAAATTATAGGCACGTTTAAATATTTGATATACATACTCTATTTCTAACCATAAAAAAATCCTGAATTGTTTGTTTATAATCTTTTTGGTATCCAAAATTAACGTTGATATTTGATAATACTATATTTTAAAAAAAAAAAATTTTAAATATAATTAAATTAGATTGGGATTTGTAGTTTAATGATTTGTGCTAGCGTCGTCGTTATATTATTACCTTTATTTAAATTAAGGTTAGAGTGTTATTATTGAATTGTTAACACAAAAAAAAAAGAATGAAATGGAGTTAAACTACTGACCGATTGTATCCCATACTATATTTAATCAGATACCAAGTTAATAATTCCAGATTAGTTACTCTTATAATTTACCATTTCTTGATCAATTCGAGATTAGTTACTTTTGTAAGATACTTTTATTCTAGCACGGTTCCTTAACTAAGTTTTTTTTTTTTGGTCTGAAGGTTTCTTTAATAGAAGAAGTTTTATCAGCAAATATCTTTTTCTCTTTCATTCAGTAACTAAAGAATAATTATGATAATAAAAGAAGAGCCATAGATTCATGCCTTGCTCTTTAGGTGTTGTTTGTAGTGTGTTGGCTCCTCTAGTCGTTAGAGGTTTTGTTGTGGCAAGAAAGAAAAAAACTGTGTGATATTTGTTATATCCTTCAAATTTAATATAAAATCAGTTTAGATGAGAAAGAACAAAAACTCATGCATGCTCTTTTGTCATTATTTCTAACAATGGTATTTTTGTTTTGTTCTATTATTATAATTATTGATAAGACAAACCCATAATGGGATATGATGATAGGGTCGTCCTAAATAATAAATCTGCCTAATTGCATATGAAAAGATGCAACAAATGAGTTCAGAATTCAGGTATTTGGCTTATATAATATGATGATTGCAGAGCATTATAAGCCACCCTCATGATTATTTAGTATATACATAAAGAATGCAAGTTATTAAATATTGAAATTTCTAGTTTCTCTCATAATATTATTTTGATTAAAGTTTCTCACATAATATTAGCATCATAAAAGCACCCCAATGAGGTCATGAAAAGGTTATCACCTCTTAATTTTATAAACAAAACAAACAGCGCACAGAAAAGTAAAATACTGTTGTTCCTAGGCTTATTACTCAGGCTCATGAGGAGAATCTACAGAAAGAAACAACGTTCACTTGGAAAAAGACAGTAGTAGACCTAGTCACCTTTAAAATTGTTTTGGTATAAATATTTTGGTTTTTATTTTGGGTCAATGCATTTGCAAGAAAGCATGAATATTGTAGGCATTAAGAAACAAAAGATGTCTGTTTTTGAGACCACATGATACAATAAAAATATAGATATATGGTTTTATTTCGTGGTTGTCCACTTGTTTGTATTGGTTTTACCCTAGAGCATCTTTTTTTTTTAAATACCAAGAGGTTCTGGGCCTAGGCCCGTACATCCTCTCAGGTCCGGGACCAGAGCATGTTATATGGTCCCGTCCCAAGAGCCACTCGAACCGGCGACCTCTAGGTTTTGCCTGAGATCTTTTAACAGTTGAGCTATTAGCTCTTGGTACCCTAGAACATCTTTATGCTAAACTATCTTTTTTGGATAAAACTAAATCAATATTTATTGGTAGACTGAAGATGTTGAAGATGCCCTAGAGCATCTTCAGTCTACCAATAAATATTGATTTAGTTTTATCCAAAAAGATAGTTTAGCATAAAATCTTTTCCTACTATTTTTAATACTAAAATGGTATACACCAGTTTTTTTACATAAAATATGGTGTAATCTCATTTAATACACCATTTTGATTAAAAAATATATATTTATAACAAGATTCTTTATATAAATGATTTTTAAATTGATTATTACAAAATTTGGATTTGTATAAAACCTGTGTACAACAGATAAATTAGGTGAATGTTTAGTTTTCCTTTACTCTATACTATTTCAAAAATAATATATATATATATATATATATATTTAGTCATAGGGAATTTTAAATATATATTTTTTATTTAATACAAAATATAATGGCATAAAATAAACTTAAAATGCATAAAAGTTTCCAAATTAAAAGACAAACGACATAAAGAATGTACTACATGACACGATAGTTACACGCATAATTTTATATAATATGATAACCGTAGAAAAGCTTAATTTTCCGAATGAAAGTGAAAGAAAAATTTCATCTTAGAAAACTAAAATAGTAAAAAAAAAGACAGTATCCGCTTTCTAGAATTTTTATAGAAATATCAAAGATAGAAATTTATTTCTCACTTTGAAATGATTTAACTGATCATTGTGGAAAATATACACTAATGTGATGCTTTAAAAAAATTATTGTATATTTCTTTCTTTGTGTTTATTTATCTGTTTATGTTATGCAATGTCTATTTAATTTATAATAAAATTGTAATTAAAGTATTAAGTGTAATGTTAGTGACTTATTACTAAAAAAATATTGGACGTGAAAATAGTGCAACTTTAGTTTGGTATTTTAAATATTTGTTTAGGGGATGTAAAGATTTTTTAGGGTTTAAGAATTAAAAAAATAATATAACCTTAAAAAGTATTTCCACCCCAAAGAAACCATAAACCTCTAGAATTCAAACTCTTAATCTTAAAAATTAAACCCTAACAGTTATTAAAATTAAACCTAAACTTTAGAAGGATCTAGAACTAAACCCTTAAAAATCCCTAAACTAATCCTAAAACCCTATAATTTTACTAAATTATAAGTTTTAAAGCCCTAAATCCTAACAATATTTACTAAATAGTGATAGTATTTTTGAAAAGGGGGTATTCAAAAGTGGTGTTTTCAAAATTTATCAATATTAAAAAATTATCGAAAATGAATTTACCTCATTCAATTAAAATATGATAACAAAATAAATAAATTATGTAATAATTAAGCGTAAAAAATGTTTTAATCATAAAAAATATTTTGTCAATAAATTTTATAAGTGGATAGAATTGTCCGTTGTTAAGTCATTCTTCATTTCTTTAATCTATTATCACTTCGGATTGTGATTTTAAGTGTCATAATTTTAGATAACAAAAAATGAAAAAAAAAAAATTATGTAAAATCGTGTGATTACAAAAATATTTAAATCGCAAAATTATTTCAATATATTCCTTATCATTACTTACCAAATACTAAACACAACTTAAGTAAGTGTTAAATAATAGATAAATATAAAACAAATTTATGAGATCTATGCATATAAGTTTTAGTTGATGGGAATCATAAAAAAGAGTAAAAAATGAGAATATAAAGAAAGAGAGCACAATTTCAGAGAAGGAAATGGGCATGTGATAAAAGCGAGCTTCCCTCTTATTATAAAAGCGACCACGCTTGTTTTCTTGCAATCATTCGGTCTACTTTCTTATTATTCTCTCTAATAAGTTTTATTTTATCATATATCTATTTCCTTATAAAAGTATATCCCAATGATTTATGCTTTCTTTTTTTCCCCTTTGTACATAAGTAAGGTAACATTTATTTATTTTCCATAATATTAACAATTGGCTAAAAAAAATTTTTGTGTGTCAATTTTGAATTTCATTTGATACTATATACTGTTTTATTGGATTACAAAAGCTCATCTAGTTTTTCTAGATTGTTTAGCTAAATGATCAGCATCATGGTTGAGCTTTCTAGGTATATGTACAAACCAAATACATTCCAATGGAGAGGTTAAGGATTTAATATCTTCAATCAGGAAATCAAGTACCGGGCAGATTTGGTGGCGACACTCATTTTGATTGTTGTTTGATTGTAGAGATCATTTGAATCCCACAGAAAATGACTTTTGAGAATCTTAATTTCTTTAGTTCCACAATAGCACTTCTCAATGCCTCTGCTTCAGCTTCAAGAGGTGAGTTAACCGGAGGAATGGAGGCTGATCCTTGCATAATTAGCTCATCTTGTTGTTTTTTAGCACCCATCCTATTCATGTTGGCTCATCCTTAGAGGTCCAAGAGTCATCTGTACAACATATATACTGAGCTTCATTCATCATAGTTAGATAAGTAGAAAGAGTCTGTTGTAAGTTATATGATAAATTTGAGTAACTTGACTCCCTCTGTTCCTGCTCTTGCTCATTCTCATTAATAAATGATTCTTCCCACAGTTTATGGTCCTCATATACTTTAGCCATAGTTTCTGGTATGGACCATTTTTTACCTTTGAACAATAAATCATTTCATGACCTCCAGATACGCCAACCAATGAAAGGAAATAAACTACTCACAGTTGACCCTACTTTCATGCTCTCTATGATGGTATGTAGATTATTATGTAGAGAGTTTGAAAGTAGAGCATTACCTTGTATGGCTCCATGTGTAGTTAATTCCCAAATCTCTCTAGATATTTTGCACTAGAATAGTAGATGATTTACTGTCTCTTTTTCATCTCCACATCTTTGACAGGTAGAGTCAATATTTAGTCTTCTTCTCCTTAGATTGGCTGAAACAGATAAAGCATCATAAACACTTTTCCACCAGAAATGCTTAATTTTTGGAGGAGTTCTCCATTTCCAAATCTCTCTTGAAAAAGCTTGAAATTGAGTATGGTTTTGGGGATCAGGGTTAAGCTGAATATTGAAATTATTAAGCTGGTGACAGAGATGGTAACCTGATTTGACTGAATACGAACCATGTTTTGTATATATCCAGGTTGATGTATCTCTGCTCTTGGACATAGTGGGCCTGATCCTTTGAACAAGTGGTATATCTTCTGAGACAATATAGAATTGGAGATTTTCCTGGTCACATTGGTTTGTGCGTGAAATAAGCAAATCTTTTACTTTTAAATGTAAAGGTAGAAATTGTAAATTACTTTTTGGAAGTCTGGACGGGATTGTTGGGAGCCATTTATCCGTCCAGACCTTTATGGATTCTCCATTCCCAACCAACCATTTAAGTCCTTGATTTAGAAGCCAATTACCTGCTAAGATACTTCTTCATGCCTGACTGATGCTCTTTTTATTACAAGCCTGCAAAATATCTTTATCAGGAAAATATTTTGCTTTATAAACCTGAGTTAAGAGTATATTGATGTTTTGAATCATCCTTCAACTCTGTTTTGCTAACATTGCTATATTAAAGTCTTGTAAATCTCTTATCCCCAGGCCTCCATTTTGTTTAGAGATGGTTACCTTATTCCAAGCTATCCAAGGTATTTTTCTTTTTTCCTTGTTTACTGACCACCATAAATTTTTCATCAATGCAACCATCTGGGAGTTGATATTCTTTGACAGTTGGAAACAAGACATACTGTAGTTGGGAATTGATGTAGCTACTTCTTTGAGTAATACTTCCTTTCTTGCAGAAGAAAGCAACTTGTTATACCAGCTATCTACTTTCCTTTCTACCCTTTGCTTCAAATAAGGAAACGTATTAATTTTGTTCTTGCCAATAAACTCTGGTAACCCCAAATATTTTCCAAATCCTCCTATCTTAGTAATGCCCGTCTTGTTCCCCAAATATTGTTGTATATCATTATGAATGCATTTACCAAATGATATAGCAGATTTCTGGTAGTTGATTTTTTGTCCTGAGATTTTTTCATATCTATCTAAAATGTCTAGTAAATTCCGACATTCTACTTCATTTGCTTTACAGAACAGTAATGAATCATCAACAAACAAAAGGTGTGATATTGATGGACCTTGGTAGCTAGCTTTAAACCCATGTATCTCTCCCTTTCTAACCCCAACATTTATAAGCGCAGACAGACCTTCAGTGCAAAGTATATAAAGATATGGGGAAAGTGGGCACCTTGCCTAATACCTCTTTGAGGTTTTATGTTTCCAGTAGGACTACCATTGATCAGAAGAGAGTAGGAGACTGTGGTGACACACTTCATTATCCAAGCACACCAGACATCTGCAAAAACAAGCTTGTGTAGTAAAGCTTCAAGATAATGCCATTCAATGCGGTCAAATGCTTTACTAATATCAAGCTTACAGGTCATAAAAGGTGACTTAAGCTTCCTAGTATGAAGTGAATGGAGAAGCTTATGTGCTATTAGCACATTGTCAGTGATTAGCCTATTAGGGATAAACGCAGACTGGTTATGTGATATGATTCTGTTAAGCAGAGGTTTAAGTCTTACGGCAATAATCTTAGCTATTATTTTATAGGTTACACTGCAAAGGCTAATGGGCCTGTAATCCTTAACAGATTTTGGGTTCTCTATTTTAAGGATCAGGCAAATGTCAGTTCTGTTCATATGGGGATCTAATTTATCTTCTTGAAAGAAAGACTGAATAAAGTAGAACAGACCTTTCTTGATGGTTGGCAAATGATCTTTGAAGAATCCCACATTTAGTCCATCAGGTTCTGGAGCCTTATCTCTACCCATTAACTTTAGAGCATCAATCATTTCTTCTTCAGTGACAAGCTTTGTGAGCTGATCATTCCTTTCTAGTGTCACTTTAGGCTCCACTTGGTCCAAACGTCTTCCAACTGACAACTGGAATCAGAGGTGAATATATCAGTAAAATAAGAAATTATTGTTCTTTGAATCATATTGTCATCCAAATGAAATTTTCCAGAATCATCTTTAATGGCCATTATGCGATTAAAACTCCTTCTTTGTTTTGCCTTTTCATGAAAGAACTTAGTATTTCTATCTCCTAGTCTAAGCAATTGTATTCTACTCTTTGTTTTCCAGTACTCCTCCTCAAGTTTATATTCATGAGCTAGCTTAGACTTAGTATCAAAAATAGCAACATAATCAGGGTTGTCAGAATTGTAATGTGTATGCAGTGAGGCTTGCAGGTCCAAGATTTTAGCTCACGTTCTGGCTCTCCATTTTGATAGAGTAGTTTTACAGTTGTTGAGAGCTTCATGAAATCTTTCACCTTGGATATCTTTACAGTACATACTCCATGCTTTCTTAATCTCTTTTGCTACCTCTGGTATATGCCTCCACCTGTTGTCATACTTGAATAATCTTGCTGCTTTTTGCTTTTGAGAATCTGTGTAGATCGGCAAAGGTCTGTGATCAGATGCTCCCCATTTTAATAATTGAGAATAAAAGTGTGGGAACATGTCAAGCCAGTCTGCTGTGGCTAAGGCTTTATCGATTCTGGATTTAATATCAAAATTACACATGCGGCCCATCCAAGTATATTTACCTCCTATGGTCTTCAACTCATTCAGGCCCGAGACATTAATCATCTTGTTGAAGACTTGGAAGGTGTAGTCAGGTCTAATAACACCACATTGCTTCTCCTCATTGCTCCTAATATCATTAAGATCACCAAGCACCAGTCTGGGATACCCATTGTAATAACCTTATTGAGCACAATAGGTCAATTTTCTCCAAAAAATATTTCTGACCTTTCTGATAGGATGACCATAAACATAACTAAGCAAAAAAAAACACCCTTCCCCAGATAAAATCGTATCAGTAACATAAAGTGAAGGCTTATCCAAAAAATCTACGCCAATGTCATTATCCTAAAAAATTGCTAGCCCTCCACTAAGCTTATTGGCTGGTAAAATAAAATGATTAGAATAACCTAGCTCCTTAGCTAAATTAGATACATAATCATAGCCCTTTTTTGTTTCAACCATGAATATCACATCAGGTTTAGAAAACTTCCTGATGTGTTTAAGAGCTGGAATTGTCAGGGTTTTCCTGAACCCCTGACAATTCTAGTGTAAAAGCTTCATGGCTGGCTTGGTGGTTGGGGAAACCACCAAACCCTCTCCTTCCATTTGAGCTGAAGTGCATTGTCTAACAGAAGATGTTTCTTCAATGGGATCATGAGAATTTGCCTTTCTCTTGAGTTGAGGAGGCTGATGAGAAGAAAAGCCAGCTTATTGAATTATCACATAATTTTTATCCAATGTATTCTTGCCTTTATCTGTTCCAGACGTGATGTGTAGCAGATGAGTGTTTCCAGCTGGTTAACTGTGATACTCCTCTTCTCTTGTTGGGAATAATTGGCCATGGTCGTGGTACTGTGTCTCCATCATAATATGCTCCATTGGTTCCTCTGATTATGCTCTGTCATCAATAATATGTTCCACCAGCCTTCTATCCTATTGGTTTTGTAATTCTGCTCTGGACACTGGTGAATGATGGGGCTGATGCTGATAAGGACATGCTGAATCCTCATGTGATAGAGAGCCGCATGTACCACAATATTTCCTAAGCTTCTCGTACAACATAGTGATGAGAATTCACTCCCCAAATTCCTCTAGTTGAATATATCTCTGAAGGCCAGTGGTTGATCAACATTTAACCTTAGCCTCATCCAGACTTCTGCTTTAGTATGCTTAGTATGCTCTACAATTCTAACTCCTTCGAACAGGCCCATCTCTCTCCTAATATTCTCTACCACCCTAACATTCTGATAGTTGTTGGGGAGACCAAATACCTGAATCCAGAATGTAATTGTCTGCAAGAAATCCGAGGCTAGCCTCTTGTTCCAACGGTCCATCGATATCATCCAATCATTGAAGCTCCAAGGTCCCCTTTCCAGAACTGAGAGAAGATGGTGTTCTTTATTGAAGAAGAATTGAATAGTACCATCGTCGTGTAGACGCCCTTGAACTCGGTCATGGAGCCCCCGTGCTTTTAGAAGCGTATTTGATATATTGTGTTTTTAACTATTTCTAACATTTGTTTTCAACTGTTTTTCGAGTCTTTTAGTGTCGTTTTAGAGTCTTAGAAGGTACAAACATAATGAAATATGGATTTGAGCGTCAAGATGAGGTTATGAACAAGTTTGTGAAGAAAATATGATTTCAGCATGGATCGATCGATCCATGATCATCCAAGATAGCTTGCGGGACATTTGCAAATCGACTTGCACGAGAGGGATCGAAGTTGCTACATTCAGATCGATCGATCCATGTGCGGATCGACCGATCCACTTATGGATCAATCGATCCGTGCTCGATCGAGTGCTATTTTTGGAAACTTGTCAATCATCAGATTGACAAGAACTTACCTTAATTTGGTGGATGCTGCACGAAAACCCTTCATTATAAAGCCATTTCTGAGCCTCCACAACAGACCATGCTCATTTTTATTTTCTCTTTTTAGATCTAAACACTTGGTTCCATTGTTCTTCATTTTGTTCTTGAGATTTTGTGAATTTCTCTTGGAGATTTCCTTGGAGGCTGTCATTTTCCATTCATTCATTACATTACCTACTGTTCAGAAGTGTTCTTGAACCCTTGCTTCTTTACATTTTCATATTTTTATCATTAATACAGTATTATTCAAATTTTTTGTGTTTTTAATTATGTTCTTCATTACATATTGTCTTCTTATTAATTTAGTCATGAGTGAGTAGTTAGGTAGTTAGACCTAGGGAAATCTATGGATTGTTAAGTTAGTAACTGGATGTAAATAGGTAGATGTGTAGAAAATTCCCTCCTAATAAAACCTTAAAGCCTAAAGTAGAATTGATCACCTGGTTTCTGTTCATAGGACTCCCTATTAAACGAATGTGTAGTAGGAATCCTGAAAACTTATTAGGAGAGCAGATTGTCCTTAGCCAACGAAAGTTGATGCTAAGGCAAGTTGTGAACAAATCAAATCTGCTCTAGTAAAGCTCTCTAGCTAGTTTAAATCCAAATGAAAGTTTAGGCATTTAGTTAGTCAAGAGAAATGATTGGTACCACGAAAGTGGACCAATTTAGAATTATATTTGAGTTGGAATTGAGTAGAATTAGAACATGAATAAGCATCCAGTTTAGTTTTAGACAATCCATTGATCTTCCCTAGGTCTAGCATTTTTATTATTATTGAATTTTTAAAAAACCATAGAAAAAATTAGAAACCAAAAAACCAAAACCTTGAATGATTCGATTTAGCTTAATTAAACAATTTGATAGGTTACAGTGTAATTGCTGGGATTTATGGATTCAATCATTTACTACTGCATTGATAAAGTGTTAGTTGTCAAGGTCTTTTTAAGTAAAAATAGACAGCTTATTAAGTGGCGTCGTTGCCGAGTTCCACCATTTTACGTGTTACTGAAAAATTTATATTAAGTCTAAATCATTTACTAACTTTCTCTTGTTTTTGTTTCCTCATTGTTCTTGCAGGTGCATGACCAAAAGCCGACATTCATCAGCTGACCTTGTAATTATGTCCAACGACGAGCTTGCGAGATAGAAAGAGTCAACAGAAGAAACCGGTCAAATCCTATCACAATGGCTGACAATCTCAACGCTGCAGCTCTTCAAGAGCAACTGACAGCAATGCATTTGCAAGTGGAAGCTCTCCAGGAGCAGGCCCGCCACCGTCCACAGCCAATTCTTAGCGGCGCTGACAAGCCCCATACATTATATAGGAACCGTTCTGCAATTGTTCCCCCACCAATGGCGAGGCATGACTATGGCATCAAGGGCCAACTCATTCAGCTAGCAGAACCGAAGTCATTCTGCGGTCTTTCAAATGAGAATCCCATGGAGCATATTGAGCGTATCGAGAAAATCACCAACCTCACTAAGGTCAATGGTGTACCACCAGATTATGTTCGCTGCAAACTCTTCGAGTTGTCACTATCTTGAAAGGCTCTTTCATGGCTCAAGTCACTCCCACCAGGCAGTCTAGTTGGTTGGGAAGCAGCCCGCAATGCCTTCATCGACAAGTACTACACCAAAGCCAAGACTGTAGCTTTGAAGACCAATATTTCCAACTATTCTCAGCACTCAGGAGAGTCCTTTTGTGAGGCGTGGGAGAGGTTCTGTTCCTACCGCCAAGACTGCCCCCATCACGGTTTTACCGAGACGCAACTGCTTACAGTTTTTTTATGATGGTTTATCTTGGGAATTTAAAGGTCAATTGAACTCTGCTAGTAAAGAAAATTTCATGACTCGTAGCATTGCAGATGCTTTGGAATTGATCGAGAACATGGCTGAGAGTTCTTCGGAGAGGAGCCAAGAATATGACAGAGGTAAGAAGGTTGCTTCGGTGGAAGCTCAGCAGATAGCAGAGCTAACTGAGCAAATCAGCTTGCTTGTGAAAGCAAACCAGCGCGGCGTAAACTCCTGCGATAGAGAAGGTGGTCTTGTACCTTCCGAGGAGAATATGATGGGTGGAAATGATGATGAAGAGGAGTGTAACTATGTCACTGGCCATGGGTACAAACAGGGATACAAATCCAACTACAAGCATCCAAATCTCTCGTACCGCAGCACAAACGTCGAAAACCCGCAAGATCAGGTATACCCACCTACAACCAATACTGGTTCTAACAATGCTTTTGTGCCTTTTCAGGGACAGCAGACTTTTCAAGGCCAGGGATACCAGAAGCAGCCATTCACCAATCACCAGCCTCCCATGCCTTCTTCACCACCTTACCAAGCTCAAGCAAATAATTCTCAAGATGAGTTTAAGTCAATGATGCAGATGATTCTCGCTAACCAACATAAAGCAGCGGGAGAGATAAATGCAAAAATCGAAAGCCAAAATGTGAAGGTCGATGGCATGTACAACAACTTGAACATGAAGTCCCAAGCCTTATCGAGCCATGTCAAGAAGCTGGACACTCAAGTAGCTCAAACGGCGGAAGCAGTCAAGTGATCACATGAGACACTTCCTGGAAAATCTACTATGCAGTCTCAGGTAACACATGTAAATGCCATCACTTATGGTACTGATGCAGTGTTTGATGATTCAGGAAGTACAACAGATGCAGAGCTTCGTGAAGCAACAATCACCATCTCCACTCCTGCTGTCCCTCATACTCCAGCACGCGTGTACACTCCGCGTGTGCCATATCCTCGGCCTCGTCCGAAAACATCAGAGGAGGTTGCCATCAGATATGAACAGATGTTCGAGAAGCTCAAGGTGGAATTCCCATCCAAAGAAGTTCAGACATTACCAGTCCTGGCAAGGTGCATTGATAGGAGAGCTGCAAGTCATTGCAGCATTGAGGACGGAGTTCAGATAGTAGCTGAGGAGGTTCGTACAGTCTTGAAGAAAAGACTACCCAAATCTAAACAGGAACCACTTCAACCACCAAAACAAAGGCTGTTACCCAAGGTTGAAGACCCGGGGAAGT
>OVAP01004339.1:0-14785 GCA_900406295.1 Aurinia saxatilis | reverse complement strand
AAATGAATGCAAAACAAGTATGAAAAAGGGACTAAAATGCAACATATCAGAAACACCCTATCTTGGATTCCTATGGAACTGAGGTCGCGTGCCTCACGTTAGACCAAACACATGCCTAACACTGTGCATTTATCCCCTTTTAAACGTGTACATTTAATATACGGAGTTTACGCCTAGAATCTAGCTAACGACTCTACTTAGTCTTTTCCTAGCATAGACTCTATTCACTTAACTATTACGCAGCGGAACCTTTTAAACACCTTAACCGTTCTATGTTCGTTCACCTGAACTAATCTTGTATCGAAGCTCATCCGTACCTTCGGACAATCTATCTAGTTTTTATTAGCCTTAGCCAAATTTCCTCGTCTTAAGTACTCGATCTGACTATTGACTTCCGTTTGGCTTAGGATACATTCTACTCGGTCAAGTCATGCCATTCTATAATCCGTTGATTCCCTAGACTAGGCGCAATTCATTTACTCTATTCTAGGTAGTCCTAAGCCTATTCATTCTCTACCATTCTACAAGATGGTTTAGAACGTACCTTGGCCAATTAGCCTATTCAGATTTGTCCTCGGGCGAGTTTCTGCCCGAACGTCTTCCATCAAGTCCGATACCCATCCTTGAACCGATCACTTTGTTACTTAGTCATTCAACCAACCATCCCCACTTACAAGTATACGAAGTGACAGAGCTTTGCACGTTTTATTATTCGATGCATCCTTTCGATTACACCCTTTCGTATTCGTACCCTTTCGTACACGTACCCTTTCATACTTAGACCCTTTCGTGCTCGCACCCTTTCATGCTCGCACCACTTGGTCATTGGGTCCCTTGGCCTTTGCACCCTTTGGTATTTACACGCCTTGGTGTTTGCACCCTTTGGTGATCACACCCGATGATTCACACCCATTCTTGCCTTAAGCCTTGTGTGGCCATAAGGTCGTGAGAACCATCTTCTTTCCTTTGGAGTTGTCTTATCATCCCTGATGATTCAGACCGTGGATGCCTTGGCACCTCTTAGGATTGAAACCGACAATCCTCCACTCTTCTCTTCTAAATCCACGACAGATTGGATATCTATCACGAAAACGGTTATAACTTCGTAACCGTATCTTTGATTCCAAATCCAATACCTGTTATGGAAATTAGACAGAAATAGCTTTCCAACCATGGGTATATCGTCGTCTGGTTTGGTCAGAGTGGACGGGAAACCGCAGTACAAGATGGCAGTATAAATTTGTCTTCTTCCGATTTCGCGACAGATTTGACATGCTCGACCAAAACGGTCATAACATGAGAACCCTTCATCCGATCTTCACTCAGAACCCTGTTACAGAAACTACACAGAGAGATCTTTCCAGCCATGAGTCTCTCGTTGCCTAGATCGTTCCGAGTCGATAGAAAATCACGTTTGAAGACGGCGGTCGGAATCTGTCTTTCTGCCTCTCCATCTTCAACCGACTTCTCTCTCCCTTTTTTCTCTATTTCTTTGTGTGCCTTTCCCCAAAACGTGGGTAATCTTCTGTGTGTGTTTTCTTCCCCCAACACTTCTATTTATAGAAGTAATTAGCCATAAAGGCTAAACCATCACACCTCAGCTGTGATAACTCTCTTTGAGCTGATTTGAGCTTGTTTGAGCTTGATCACAACTTATCCGTGGACTCTATTACTCTGTTTGTTAGGGTTTACTTATTTCTTAGACGCTCCTTGACGAGGATCTAGCTTTTCCCAAAACAAGCTGCCCATAAGTGAGAAAGCTGGATCGCAGGCGTTACAGCGTGATAACTTGCGAGAGCGCTCCACCAACAGAGAGGAAACCTTTTCGCTGGATCGAGTTGAGCAGGCCCGTTTCCGTTTGCCTAGTTACGATTCTTCTCCACATTCGGAATATCCTACTGAAGCTATGAGGACGAAGATGACTCTCATCGATTCCTTCATGTCTGGTGGAACCTCTAGCGGGGTTGGGGCTCAGTGCGGAGAGCCTCATGTGGCTAGACATGCGTGATCTGTCCCGCGTTCTGCTGAACTTTCGAGAAGGGAGATTGTGTGCGGTACTAAGCATGTGGATACTCCTATCATGGTTGACAAAGGCAAGAGGGTTGCCGTGAGTGGTGCGTGCAATAGGACTAAGAAGTCGGGAAAGGATACTTCCTCAGCTGTCGAGGAAGGAGATGTACTTGCGAATGTGGGTCCTCCCGTTTCCGAGCCTATGATGTCTGCTCTGCCAGTGGCCGATAAACGTGAGTTCGCGTCGCAATACTTTTTCCAGGTGTTTCGTACCGGAGAGCTTGTCATGCAAGTGGAGTTTCACCACCGGGAGCGTTATCTGGATGCTTCGAGTGCTGAGATAAACTTAGGTGGTCCCCGACTTTCTTTTGAAGATTTTTGATTTGTTGACATCTAACTTGATGTTTTGTGATGACAGTTTATCACTCACCAGAACTCGTTGGTTAACAAGTACCAGGATGATATCTTTGTCTTGAGTAAGAAGAATGATGCTCTCAAGGAGGCTGAGAATCTCGAGGCTGGACGTTCTGAATGTGAAACATGCAGGCCATAACGCTGAGATCGCGAAGTGAGGCGGGTCGCAAATCACAAGAAGAGAGTAGCCAAAGAAGTGACTGATGTTAAGTTTCTTAGGGAAATGGTTAGGGACGTCGCTGACAAGTTCTTCTGTTGTCTCGAATGTACCCAAGCCAAGGTCGTTCGCTTAAAAGAGGAGCTGGCCGATCGGATGGCTATGCATTACTAAATTATTCGTGTAGCTGACATGTCTAATAATCGTGAAGATTGTTCGATGTTCTGATTCCCTCTTTTGATTTTGTCGTAGGTGGAGGATTACCTCAAAATAATCTGAGTGCTGAAAGGCGAGAAGCCTTCAGATCTCTCGGAGTCAGATGCTACCATGCTCGTGAATCATGTGATGTACCAGGATGGTGCGTCCGAGTATGAGGCTTTTGTCGATGAGATCATGTGGAACATGTCGAAGATGTTTCAGTCGGGAGTGGAATTGTATGATGGTTCAATGATTGAGGCTCCCATTGTTGAAGCTGACATGATGGACAAGGACGAATAGGTCGCGGGGACCGCATTGTTCCTGTCGTTTTCATGCTTTAGACTTTCGGCTTTTTGTTGTCTGTTTGAGATTTGTTCTGTCCAAGTATAATAACTCGGAGATGTAGTGCCTGGATGGCTTTATCCACCGTACTTGATTTATCGTAGGGACCCATAGGCCCTTGGATGTTTGATGGTTTGTTATGTAAGAATGTTTTCGTGTTGATTTGTAGCATGGTTAGCTTTTGTTCTTTTGTTTGTCGTCCTCGTTGCTCCGTGTTGGTTTCCTAAGTTTGTGCTCGGTTAGGAGGCATATTCGAGCTTCCTTCTGGCTTCCCCATAAGGCTTTGACCCCAGATGGAGTGGGAAACTTTACGCAGAGGTGGTAAGTCGAAGGGACGGCCCGCATCGAACTCAGCCACGGAGTTCCAAGGATCGCATTGTAGATAATTGGATGGTCGGCTACCGAGAACCTGACGATCTTGGTAACTCCTCCGGCCTGGACCGCTAGGTTGATCGTGCCGATGGTCATGGTGGTTTCCCATGAGAATCCAGTGAGTGGCTTCGGAGTAATGATGATGTCGGAGAGGTCGATCTTCATGCGACGTAGGGTCTCTCTGAAGATCACGTCCACCGAGCTACCTGTATCAATCAAAACTCTAGCCATATCGAAATCGTTCACCACGAGTTTGATCACAAGAGGATCGTTGTGAGGTTGGTTGATTCCCTTTGCGTCTCTTTCGGAGAATGATATGGTGCATTCCGGATAGTTGGGCCCACATGACTTGGATGGTGGTGTGACCGCTTCTTGCTGGAATTCCTTGATGGATGAGACAGTATCCATGCAATACTGTGAGCCGCCCATGATCATGTTGATCCTTTGGCGTGGGCCCTCATTCTGGTCATCTCCGTCTGGCCGTTCTCGTTTGTTTTCTTCGACTTGAGGCTGCTTGTCGCCTTAAGTCACAAAACTTTGTATCTCGCCGTCTCTCCGGTGATCTTCGTGGTTGCCGGAGAGGGCTTCCACCTTTTCCCTTTTTCTCATCTCCTCTCCTTCTCTCTCGCCGTTACTTCTCTGGCTGAGTTATTGTGAGACAAATCCATGCAATCCATTCCGGTGGCGATTGACTCTTTCTCGGTGTTCTGTCCGTAGATCTCCGGTTCTGGGTTAATCCGGATCGGATATGATTTATGAGGAATTGATCGGATATGTTATTCGGTGAAACCTCCTGGTGATTCTACAGCAGATCCACGGTGAAAATCGACAGCAGTCTCAACGAGCGGCTCCGATGTGGACTTCGAGTACGGGGTTGGGGAGATTCGTTGAGAAGAGACCTCTGGTACAACGACTCTATGGATCTGTCATTTGAGGGCGGTGGCAAGTCGTGAATTAGGCTCTAGGGGGTGGATATCGAGACGGCGGTGATTGGTCAGTACTAACTCTGCGCCAAAGTTATTTTTCCTTCTGTTGACCGTCAATCTTCTTTTTACTCACTCGCGGATCTCCGATCGGGGTTAGCCTTTCCGGCATCGCGTAAAGATGGCTACGTTTCTTCTTACCACCCTCTCTTCTCAACCTTTCAGTACCTTTCTGTGGTTATGTGTTGTTTATCTCAGTGTTTTATCCGAAAGATACAAGGTTTCTCGGTGCTTGACTGGAAATCAATCGGCGTCTGCAAAGTCACGGTGGCAAGGCTCTGTATAGTGGTTGTTTTCTTCTAGGTTGCTAGGGTTTGTAGATAAATAAACCGGTCTGGTTTTGTAATAGTTTAGTTGACCAGTTGGTTCTCTTTATTTTTGCATTGTACCGTGTGGTTGTTTTTAATAGTAAAAACTTTTTTTAAAAAAGTATTGTCTTTTTAGCATTGTGAAGTTATAAAAATGACTGATTTTTTTCTTTTTCCATATAAACTTTTCTGGTGCATGTACATTTTTTGGACCCTTGGTGAATTCTAGAAGATTCGTGGATAAAAAAAATGAAGAAAGCTCGAGAGAAGAAAAGGAAATGAAGAATAAAAAGGAAAACAAAGCAAGGTATCGATCGACACCCGACATAAGAACAGCCACAATTTCCTATTTTCTCAAGACAAGAAATTTTTCAAATCACTTTTGGATAAATCTATTATGTTAATTTACCAACTCTAAATTTTGTCCAGACTCCTATAAATACTTTGCTTAAGCCAGTGTTTAGGTTATGCTTTAATTTAGTTTAAAGAGAATTTGTAAGGGAGAGAAGTATCCATTGAACTCTTGTTTTTTATATCTTTTCTCTAGGATCGCTTATTCATGATGGATTGCATAAATCGATTAATGCTTAGATTGACTTAAATGGTAAATTTGTGAATACTTGACTAAAGGAATTGAAACTTTGCATATGTATTCTTCATAATGTTTCTGGAAAATATCCCACTGAGAACCAAAACATATTTCTTGAATTTTGGTTAAACTATATAAAAACTGAAAGTTTTACTTTTCCATATATCTCTATTGGATTAACCAAATTGCGTGATATTGGTATATGTGCATAGATGCTAAAATTATCTTTCTAACGGTATATAAAGCGCATAGATTGAGTCTGTATCCAATTATATATTGGGGTAAAAATGATCTTTCTTGAATTTGAGAACCAAAACATATTGAAAACCAAACATATTTCTTGAATTTGGTTAAACTATATAAAAACCGAAAATTTGTTTTGCCACATATCTCTATTGGATAAACCAAATTGCGCGATATTGGTATATATGCGTAGATGCTAAAATTATCTTTCTAACGGTATATAGAACACATAATTTTAGTCTGCATTCAAAGATATATTGAGATAAAAAATTTCGGCCAAATTTGTGTAGAGCATTATGTGTTAGGAAGTAGATGAACAATAACCGCCAAATATCATTTTTTTATTTGTCTAAAATGCACATTTTTGTTTTAGGATATAAAATGTATTTGGTATCTCCAAATTTTAATTTTTTTTTGTTGTTGCTAAATTCGTCTCATTAATGATTAAGAGTATACAAGTTTTTGATAAAAAATGATTTTGAATATTAAATAATTTTTTAACTAAATCGGTTTATTTACTATCATGCTTCATTTATTGATTCATGTTAGAAAATACATGGATATATTGATAGTTCTTATTTACTTAGAACTTTAATTTTGCGTGAGCAAATTAATGTAGTGTAATAAGATTGTGGAATGGATGGTAATTGGGAACATAGTGAACTTTCGATCCCCTACTACGAATCAAATTATTTTGGATTAGTTTGTGTTCGGTGCAAGATTGTGAATTATGTATTGGGAGTAAAAAACTATGATGTTTAAGAATGAATGTCGTCTGCTTGTAAGAAAATCATTGTTGAGCTCAATTGAGGTAACAAACTAAATGTAGATTACTACGATATTTGGTAACATTGGAAATTATCCCACGCGTGAGTTTGAGGAGTACAACAAATATGCAAAACGTATGTGAAACGCCTTAAAAGAGATGTTTGGTACCACATTGACGACCACAATTTGGAAACTTAATCGAACTTTTAATGACTACAAGAAGCAACGAAATTAATCAACGAGACATCATCTTAGATGCATGTCAAACATGATTAGATAGCTCAAAACGTTACTCAGATTATGTATGATGAGCACCAAGTGCAAGATTTTCTTCCGCTTGTTACCTGAAATTTGGGACCATATGAAGGTTATGATGACAAACAATGTTAAATGTGAAAGCATTTGAGGATATATCACATCATCTTAAGTTAGAGGATGATCGCTTAGAGGCAGCTATGATATTTAGTGAGGCCAACTTTACGAGTTATGATCTGGTTTGAAATGCAAGAAAGGTACAAGGGAAACAAGGCTCCTGGTCAAACTGATCTTAAGAGACAAAACAAGTTTGCCAAGCATGGGGGGAAAGAAGGATAAGACCAAAATCAAATGCAACAATTGCGGCTCATTGGGTTACCTTCTTCATGAATGCACTGAGGCAAAGAAGGTTTTGCCCTTGAATCTACTTATGCTTATGTTTCCAGTTGTGCAATGCTTGTAGAATCTCATGCTTTGTGGATTGTAGCCTCGAGAGAGACATATTACGTAGCTAGAAATCGAGAAGTATTTTTTAAGGACTGGCGGATTCCTAAAGGCACAAGATGTTGTATGTTGGGAACAACTCCAAAGTTGTAGTATTGTATATTGCCATATGCCAGCTACACATGCACGGCGGGAGAACCCTTATCTTATAGATATGCTTCATTTTCTCATTCTCTGTCGAATGAGAGCTAATATAATATTTGACCTCTGCTTCATAAGGACATGATATATGTTAAATTGGTATACACTTTCAATTAAATTCCTTTTACCACCTAACAACAAACTAGTTGTTGTAGAATAGATTCATGGTCGAACCATAAAGACCAGTGGTTACACAACTCTAAGATTTCGATTAAGCCAAGACAATAAATAGTGTTTTATTTTATTTTATTGTAGACTATAAAATTGCTAAAAAAATGTAATTCAATTAAATAAAGTTGTTGGGTTTACCAAATTTTGTCAGGAATTATGGATCACAAATCAGACAACTATTTATGGACTTTAATAAGAATTGTCCATATTCAATCATAAATGTCTAATTAATGCACTCTTGTGGCATCAATTACTATCCTTAGTATCTTAAGTGTCCAAAATCTCGTTTGGTCGTACATATCTAAGGAAGTATCGCACTGATTGAAAGTGATATGTGATATATCCTATATTTTACCGGTTTTGAATATGACAAATCATATATTTATTTATGTTTTAGAGTCTTTATATTATTATTAGAGTCTAAGTGAGACATTTTAGGTGCATGGCCGTGTTTTGGACCTGTGGTGAATTCTAGAAGATTTATGGATAAAACTGAAAAAAGCTCGAGAGAAGAAAAGGAAACGAAGGACAAAAAGGAAAACAGAGCATGGTGTCGATCGACACCCATCGGGAAGATCAGTCATTTTCCATTTCTTCAAGAGCAACCAATTTTCAAAATCTCTTTTGGAAAATCAATTATGTTAATTCACCAATTCTAAATTTCGTCTAGTCTCCTATAAATACTTTGTTCTAAGCCGTCGTTTAGGCTCATGCTTTAATTTACTTTAGAGAGAATTTTTAAGGGAGAGAAGTATCCTTTGAACCCTTGTTTTCATTTTTTCTTTTTGAAATTTTATTTTTTTAAATTAAATTGCATGATGTATTGCTAAGATATGTCTGAGTAGTCATCTCATTAGGCTTAGGGTTCTTTGGGTTTAGGTGAATTATTGTTAGCCATAAGTCTAAATTAGGTTTAAACCCTTAATTCTTCCTCTAGATAAAGTTTAGTGCTAGCCCTAGTTTGATCACCTAGAGTCTAGATCATAGGTTAATTATTATACATGGAAGTTTTAATAATTGCTTGAACAAGTCTTAGTCGGAGTAAACTTTCTATTCACAAAGGAATTTGGTCTGGATAGTTTATGAACAATTGAACCTAAGTTTATTGCATAATTAATCCCTTATGACTCACAAATGAATTTGGTTTGCTAGGAAATAGTTATAGATTGCATTCACAATGGAATTTGGTTTCTATTACAATAGGTTTCATGTTCTAGAATTAAGTGGTACCTGATTTTACCGCGCGGTGTCGAACGACACCACTATTGGTGTCGATCGACACTCGACGTGTTTTGGCTACAATTTGGATTCTTTTTCCGAAATTCTCAAGGCCAAACCTTGCTTTTAATTTTTTTTAAAACCCTCATCATAATATACTCGTTTCCTGCATTAGTTAGTCAATTTAAAACCCTTGGTCCTAGATTTAATTTGGAATTTAATTAATTTAGTTTGCATATTTATCGGTCTTTGTGGATTCGATCCTAAAGTACTATAAATGATTTGTTGTGCACTTCAGTTAGAATACATAGGTCAAAACTTTGTGTATCAATATGTTCAATGATTGCCTTAGCGTAAAATCCCATTGACTAAAGACAATATGTTTATCTACGGTTTATTCTAGCCATCTAAAGCACTTTTGATGAATAGGTTAAACTTAAAATCATAGTCTAGGTGATCGATATAGCCTAAAGAATAAGATCAACAACATGTAAAGAACCTGCTTTGCTTTTTTCGTTCGTTGTTTTCTGTTCATTTTACAATTTTTTTTGTCTTTCCTACTGTTGGCTCAAGCGCTACAAATATTTTTTACATCTTACTATATAATTATTTTTTATTTAAATGGTGTATTTTTTTAACAAAATATTGGCAGCCCGCACAAGGTGCGAGCCAGTCACCTAGTTGTCAAATTATATTTAATGTATTTTCAATTTTGAATTCTGATTTCTTAAAATTTACACTGGACTTCAATGTTTTTTCATTATAAATTTCACAAATTATGAAAACAAAAATACATCTCAAGTTGAACCAAATCTTCAAAGAACCAAAAAAAATCTTTCAAACAATGAGAGACGAGATATTTACAATGCTCTAGCAGAGAAGAATGAAGATGAAAAATTGAAAAGGTACATTACAAGAGAAGTGTCTTAACATTTTCCGGTGCCTATACTTATGGTACAAAAGATTTGGAGACGAGCAATGCAAACGGCCACTCATCGGAGAAGTGGAAATTCTGGTCCCAAAGAATCCCTCTTGAACCAAGTCATGTAGCTTCTATTCCACTACACAAACAAACAACTTTGAGGACGTTTTCCATGGCTCTGGGTGTGAGTCCTACAACACTATTTAGGCGTAAGAAAGAAGGGTTTATTCAATGGCATACCAATGGCATCAAACCACATTTAAAGGATGACAATATGAGAGGTACGTAGACTCAGTTTTTGCATCTTATTGTTTGATAAGAACACTTTACCTCATGAAATTTTTTATTGATATGTAAAATATGGTGCATATTGATGAGAAATGTATCTATATGACTAAGAAGACCGAGAAGTACTATCTACTTCCGATTGAAGATGAGCAACAACGTACATGTCAAAGTAAAAATTATATCAAAAAGTGATGTTTCTAGCTGCAATGGCTCGTCCGAGGTAGAGAAGAGTTATTCAAGTTTTCCTTCTGATTTGGAGTGGCAAAGAGCAGAATTAATTTCTGAGTTTTTGAAGCCTTTTACTGAAATGACCAAGCTCATTTCTGGTTCATCGTACCCTACATCAAACCTTTACTTTAAGGAAGTTTTTTCGATTGAATCTTGGTTGAGAGTTCACGAGGATTGTGATGATGGAGTTATTTGTGATATGGTAGAAGTTATGAAGTTTAAATTCGACAAGTACTGGGAAGATTACATTGACATCCTTGCCATTGCTGCAGTTCTAGATCCAAGATTAAAATTCTCGTTTCTTGACTACTGTTTCAGTACACTGGATCCATATACTAGCGAGTCGAAGCTAGCTCATGTGCGCATGAAGATTTACAAGCTGTTTGGAGCTTATCAAAAGGACCAAAGGAACACTGGTACTTCACATGTTCAAGTGTCTAAAGAAGATATTCCAACTGGGTACTTTGTAAGTTCTGGATTCTTAACGTTATATACATTAGATAATTGTCTGGTTTATTGCAGGGGTTTAGAACATGAATACATCTGGTTTACTTATGCATTTGGTTTAGTAAACTGCATGAAGATGGGTTTAGTTTACTTATGCATTTGGTTTAGTAAACTGCATGAAGATGTGTTTAGTTCTTATGCATTTGGTTTAGTAAATTGCATGAAGACGTATTTGGTTCTTATGCATTTAGTTTAGTAAACTGCATGAAGATGTGTTTAGTTTAGTTATGCATTTGGTTTAGTAAACTGCATGAAGATGTGTTTAGTTCTTATGCATTTGGTTTAGTAAACTGAATGAAGATGTGTTTAGTTCTTATGCATTTTGTTTAGTAAACTGCATGAAGACGTATTTGGTTCTTATGCATTTGGTTCAGTAAACTGCATGAAGATGTGTTTAGTTTACGTAGCATTTGGTTCTTATGCATCTGTCTGGTTTATTTAGCAATTGGTTCTTATGCATTTATGTGTGTCTAAGTTAGTAACTCATGATTCCTTACGAAACCCCTAAAAACCTAATTAATGGATTACTCAGATATGATATTAATGGAAAAAAGGTTTTAGATTGCATAATGAAATAAGAAACACAGTCAGTGTAGAAGTAGAAAATCTCCTCCCAAGTAGTTGTAAGAAACAAAAATATTTTTCATTTGTAAAGCAAAAGAAGCGTAAAGAAAACTTGAGTAGTGTAACCTAAACAACAAATGTCAGTTGTGTTTTACCAATCCACAAAAACTCATATTTCTTCAGTAACTATGTTAGAGGCTTTTGCAAAATACAACTTATGAGTCGAACTGAAACATATCATCAATAGTAGCTCTGTTGAAAGCTATGTAGATTAACCTTATAGTTCAGCTTCGAGCATCTGACATACCAATCTCTATATATGTATATATATGTATATGTATGAATGCATATATTTGTAAAGGAGAACATTGATAGGAACAATACCTCATATTTTTCAATTATCTATACAATTATCCTCCTCCGCCTCGTATCATTGAATTAACCCTACAAACCTCACTCAAACATAGAGAGACCACAAAAACTTGAAAATTTTCTCAAACATAGAGTCAAATTCACTACCAATGCACCCACCAATTCATGAAAAAAAATATTAAAGCATGATTCCATTCTAGTGATTCGATTCAACAACCTATTATGTGATCATCGAAAAAAAAATAGTAAAACTGATTATGAATCGTGATAGATACTGGACAGAGTCGGGGATTTACAGTAACCAAAATTCTCCTTTGACGGCCAATAGTTGGTGAATGAAAGATAAGAGGAGTTGAATAAGACACGCTTCTAAAATTTTTTTTTGGCTCAAAATCATAAAATGAAAAGCAGCATTATTTTTTATTTCATCATTATGTTCTTCAAAATCTTCTCAATCTTCCGACTCTCACGAAATTCGCCAAGACTATTTTCTTTACTTTTTTTTGTGATGAACTCCAATTTCATTTTACTGTGTTTTTGAGTTTCCTGAACTGATAACTAGTTTGCATGTTATCATTCCATGTCATAGAAAAATAACACTCCAAATTATTACCTCTAAAGATGACACGATTTGTAAGAAATTTTTGGTACATATGATTCCTCAACTAAGAATTACCCCATTTGTATGGAATATTTGGCAGATATTTTTGGCATATTTGCAGTCAAATTTGAGAATGAATAAGAGGAACCACTTTTCTCACAATTCCCTCTCATTCCTCAAATTTTGTTCTTTTTCATTCGTTTTGTTCCTATAGTGGTTACCATAGCCGAACTCTGCTTCTGAACGTGACACATCTGCATGGCATCAACATATTTCAATAATTTTACTTTTTAAATAATATAGGAAGGGGATTCCTCTTTCGCTATTTTCACAACACTTGAAGTGAAGGTAATTTTCCCAACATTTGATTTTATTGCGTGCAATTCCCTACCCATTATTTCCGAAGTGATTTTCCAAAACAAAATGCGACATGACCTCTCAAAATGATGACATAGCTTTAAGAAAATGTGATATGATTCCTTATTACAAAATAATTGGTTAATTAGTTTATAAACTAATTATACCAAATTTAATGCGGGAAATCTGAAACGTCCTTAAAACCGAACTACTACCGCGTCTCGGAGTTCAGTGACTACTACCGTGTCCATAATATTAAAAAAGCGTTGTCTTTGCTTAGCTAGCAATTGGCTTTTCAATATTTGTGGAAATGGCAGTTTCGGTTCATATGGAGAAGGCTCAAACAACAAATTCTTGGCTTTACCAAGAACTCCATCAAGCAAACCTTTTCCCTTTGGACTTAGCAACTTCAACCGCCTCCTTTTCCTCTTTAGACTCCACCTTTTGCTCTCTAGCTTTCTCACCAATGAAGATCTTTGCCACTCTTTAACGTTATTACCTTGCAAAACTCGTTGGGGGGGGGGGGTTTGTCTCGGGTTTAGAGGGAAAAGACCTCATAGATTTTTTAGAGGATGAAGAAGCTTGAGAATTTTTAGATTCTAACTGATCTATCTTGGCTTGCATCTCCATAAGTTTCCTTTGTGTCTCATTTTGTGACTCCAATTGTGATACAGACATGGAAATCCGACATCAACAAAATGTTCAATGCAAATCAATCACAAATTTTCAAGATTCTTCTAGAAGACAATCAAATCATGGATATATCAAGAAGGTGTCTAGATTTAAAGAACCAATGAAAATAAAAGCCGAGTGCAAAAAAATCCTCTCAATTTATTTATTAATTAATTTTTGTAATTAATTAGATTGATTTTTGCATTTATGTTGATTACATGTAAATTGAGCCTATATAAGCTCACTTCTCATTTCATTGTAAGTATGTACACATATTTTTGGAATATAAAGAGAGTTCTCTCTAAAGCTTTAGCTTTGTCTTGTTTATTTAAGTTAGGTGGAATCCTTTACTTAGTAAATGTTTGAATGTATGTCCTTTGTGTGGATTCACTGAGGTCTAGATTTGTGATCTCATCACAAAGGCTTTCACACCTTTAAGTGGCGATCTTCGATCCACCATCAACTCCATCAATCGATCCCACACGAGGGAAGCGAACACCATCATGTCAGATCTCCATCTTCGACCATCAAATCTTCATAAGTGAGAAGCGACCGCCAACTTGTGATGCCATCAAATCTATCCCGCATCCATCCATTGAACAACAAGAAAGAGCAACCGCCAGCTTGTTGATTTCCATCAATCCATCATCCCAAACCTTTTTCCCCATTCTTATGTCACATTGAGTTAGTTGACTTCGAGCAAGCCCCTCCATGATGGTCTTAAGCATCGCTTTAGTCTCATTATCTTGAGAAGAACCACCTTGAGCTTGTTGGAAAATTTCTTGGAGATTCCCTCCTGGAAAGTTATTTACTCTCACAAAACCTCCTTGTTGTCTCGAGAAATTAGGACGAGGTTGACTGAAACCTTGACCTTGGAAGTTGTGTTGTCCCCTTGAGGTTCCGGGTTGAAGTTACCTACCCCCTTGTGGTCTAGGATTAAAGCCTTGGTTTTTTTGAGGATACACATGATCTTGTAGGTTTTCCACGTTTGTGTTCCTATAAGAGAGATTGGAGTGAGATTGGTTAAATAGCTTCTTGTAGTTGTTGACATAGTTATAATCCTCTAGGTTAACCATGGTTTCCTCATTGTTGCTCATGTCATAACCCTCTTGATTCCCTTCACTGTAGTCATCAACAAATGACACTTGCCTTTGACCACTTCCCAATACCCGAGCACTACAAGAAAACAGACGATTTGCGCGGGNCACTACAAGAAAACAGGCGATTTGCGAGGGCAAGATTCGACGCAAAGTCGTCGCAAATCCGGGTTTGCGACGACTTTGCGTCGAAAGTCTTGCCGTCGCATATCGCTCGTCGCAAACCAGAAAATGTCGCAAATGGGACGCACATTTGCGACGTCTTTGCGTCGGCAAGATTATGCGTCGAATTTGCGATTGCTAGACTTTTGCGACGTCTTGCGACGATTTTGCGATGAGCCGTAATGCGAGGACGGGATTGCGACAAACTAATTTGCGACGATTTTGTGACAAATTAATTTGCGACGAATTATTGTGCGACGAATTTGCGACGAATTATTTTGCGACGTCCGACTTTGCGACGGATTTGCGAGTAATACGTAAAATATTAGAAAATATTATAAA
>OVAP01004338.1:0-14787 GCA_900406295.1 Aurinia saxatilis | reverse complement strand
TCCAAAAGAGTCATTTTAGGTGCATGGACGAGTTTTGGAGCTTTGGAACAAGGATTGACTTCGTAGATAGACATGTACTAAGGCCACTTAATATGTTTCACCATGAACTTTTCATCTCTTCATTCTACGTCATGAACTTTTTGATTCTATAATTTTAATACACAAACTTGATGTACTCTTCATATATGATCAAATAAAATTAAACCGGTCCTAAACNATATATGATCAAATAAAATTAAACCGGTCCTAAACCGAATAATTAGCGATTTAAAATCATGTTTAGTAAATAATTAAATATTATAAAACCAATTAAATGTAATAAAATGATTTACAGAATTGGTAAACCACAATTAAATTTCCCTTACTCATAATAGTTAACCAAACCTAGACCAGTCTAAACCGTAAACCATGAATCTCTTACTCGTTGACATGAATTGAAAAATATTTGGGGGAAAACAAAAATTAAGGATCGTCAGTTTAAGATTGAGAGAGGGAGACGATTCCGACTGAGAGAGATTGAGAGAGGGGATGATTCTGACTGAGAGAGATTGAGAGAGAGATCACGAGATGAGGGAGATTGAGAGAGGTCATGAGACTGAGAGAGATTGAGAGAGGTCACGAGACTGAGAGAGATTGAGAGAGGTCACGAGACCGAGAGAGATTGAGAGACTGAACACCAATTCAATTGAGAGAGGGGGACGAGATGAGCAACTTTTCTTCTTCTTCAGGTTCAAGCGAGACTGGTTTTGTTGATTGTTTTTTCTCGTGTTGTCATTGTGATGATCATAGTTATCCTTGTTGTCTTGTGTCATGTAGTAATAATTTGTGAAAGAATAGGTTTGTGGTGTTGTCATTGTGATGGTCATTGTTGTTCTTTGTTGTCTTGTGTCATGTAGTAATCATGTGTGAAACAAATGGTAATGGCTTTGTGGAACATTGTAATGGCTTTTCAGGTGGAATCAGATTTCTTGTTTGCTGTTTTGTCTTAATTCTGATTTTTTTTTTAATTTCTAAGTTTTTTTGTTTCTGATTAACTGAAGATGGATAATAGGTTATGGGTGTTCGTCGATATGGCTAGCGGAAGATATCTTTAGAGGAATCTTAAGGAGATGAAACAAAAGAGTCAATGATGATGAACATTTTTTTGCTGGTTTCTTCTTTGTGCAGAATTCTAATTCTTCTGTTAAATTTTGTAATTAAAAAATGAATTACAGAATTGGTAAATACAAGTCCCGCGACCTCTCTCTCAGTCTCATGACCTGATTTCTCTTTTCCCCCAAATCAGTTTTTTGTTTGTTATGTCGAGGAGTAATAGACATATTACGGTTTAGGCTGGTTTAGGTTTGGTTTAAAATTCTGGATTAGGGAAATTTAATTGTGCTTTACCAATTCTGTAATTTATTTTTTAATTACATTTAATTGTTTTTATAATATTTAATTTTTTACTAAACGGAATTTTAAATCACTAATAATTCGATTTAGAAACGGTTTAATTTTATTTGATCAATTTAGAAGAGTACATAAAATTTGTGTATTAAAATTATAGAATCAAAAAGTTCATGGTGAAGCAGATTGAGTGGCCATAATACAAGTCTATCTACAAAATTAATCCTTGGAACAATCTAGAAGAATTATATAACAAAAATGAAACAAGCTTGAAGAGACGAAAAAGGAAACGAAACAAAAACGGAAATTCAGCAAGAGGTGTCGATCGACACGCTACGGATTTGCAGCCAGATTCTCTAAATCTCAAGATCAAGATATTTCCTAAAATATTTTATGTTAATTTCCTAATTCTAAAATCTATCGAGACCCATATAAATACTTTTATATATCCATTGTTTAGGCGGATACATTATTTTACTTTGAAAGAGTTTTTGGGAGAAGATTTCTTAAACCCTTTTATTGATTATTATTGCTTTCATTCAATTATTGCATGAGGAATTGATTGGCCATGTTTGAGTAGTTTATTAGTTAGGTTTAGGGTTCTTAGACTAGGATGATTTTCTGTTAACCTTAGCTTAATTTATGAACCATAAATTAACTATTTTCTTAGATTATTTTTATTGCTGCACTTTAGTTTGATCGTCTAGATCATAGGGAATTTATTATCCGTGAGAGTGCTAATAAATTGCTGGAATCAATCTTAAGGGAGCTACCTATCTTTTCTCAGAGAGATTTGGTTTAGAATAGCTAGTGAACAATTGAATAGGTTTGTTAATGCTAGTTTAAATTCCATAGGATTTCTCAGAGAGATTTGGCCTTTCTAGGGTTTAAACTAAGATAGTTAATCTCAATGAGAGTTGGATTGCTTGTTTGCATTGTCGATCGACACCGTTCGTATATAGGTTCAGAATTGATTCTTAATCGAAGTTCCCAAAACCTAGCGTTTGTTTTAATTGATTTAAACCCCTCATAATTTACATACTGTCTGCTTTAGTTAGTAAAACTCAAAACCATAATCCTTGCTTTAATTTAGAATTTATATAAATTAGTTTGTTTAGTTATTCGGTCTTTGTGGATTCGATCCTTAAATACTATAACTGATATTTGTTGTGCATTTGCAGTTAGAAATACATAGGATAAAACTTTGTCGATTGACACCCCCTGCAGAATCAGTATTCGGCGACATATTCTTCATCAAATGCCACAGATCAACCTGCTGCAGCCTCTGAACTAGTCCATAAACCTCATGTGCCTACTCCAGACCCCCTTAGGAAGTCCGAGAAGGAATAAGAGAAGTAAATTAAAGCTCGTCGGCAAGCCATCTTGAGGAATGTGATCAAGGAATCTCCTTCGTATAGCTTCATAAAAAATTCACCGGTCATAAAGGAATTCTTCAAGCATGTGAGTGTCACTAAGGTCAGCATTGAGGATTGCGTTCAAACAGTACTTAAAGAAGTTAGTCTGATCAATGTTAGTCTCATGAAGATTTCTAAAGCACCCTCTCCACCCACCCTTAAGACACTTGAAAAGATGAACTGTTNAGGAATTCTTCAAGCATGTGAGTGTCACTAAGGTCAGCATTGAGGATTGCGTTCAAACAGTACTTAAAGAAGTTAGTCTGATCAATGTTAGTCTCATGAAAATTTCTAAAGCACCCTCTCCACCCACCCTTAAGACACTTGAAAAGATGAACTGTTCGGGCAGATTTGTCTTCGATTGTTCAATCAAGGGTATGATAATGAAGAGTGCTCTATGTGATATTGGTGCCACTGCGAACATGACGTCACAGGCTGTCATTCGAAGACTTGGTCTTTCATGCCAACAACCTTCAATGTCACCGATAATCATGGCGAACTCTTCTTCGGTGAATGCTAAAGGCTTTGTTCCAAATGTGATGCTTCAAATTGGAGATTGTCTAGTTCCTCCTGATTTCTACATTATGAATATCAATGAGGAGATCAATAGACCATTGATCCTCGGTTCTTCATTCCTTGCCACTGTTGGAGCTGTTATGGATTATCCAAACCAAAGAGTATTCTTCTCTAAGATCAACACAACGGTCTTCTATCATTTAAACCCAAACGGAGGAACCTCTTGCAAGGCCATTCACCATGATGAGAAGCTGAACTCAGCTCTTAAAGATGCTCCCAAAGCAGTCCAACCAGTCATCAAAGACACTCCGAACATATACAAATCATCTAAGGCAGCGAACGTTCGATCTTCAAAGTCATTTGCTAGAATCAGCATTGTCATTCCAGTGGAGTTAAGAGACATGGGAGATGATGTTATCAAAGATCGATTGAATGATACGATGGTGCTCTTTCCTCAAATCTCTTCATGGCAAGTCAAAGGAGGTGTGCTCGAAGCGAAGGGAAAATTTCAAAGGTTCCTATACGGTCCACCATAAGTCACCATCCACATAATAGTCAGGCTAAGGACTAAAAATTAAGCGCTTGCTGGGAGGCAACCCACATGTGAGTTTTCCACTACTTATCTATTTATTTTAATTATTTTTGGTGTTTTTGAATTTTTAAAATACTAAAGGATTTTTAAAAATTTTTATTTTTATTTAATAAATTTCTCTAGATTTTCTACGATTTTTAAAATTATTTTAAGAATTTATTTACTATTATATATTAGTTAATACAATTTTTATACTATAAGATAAAATAAAACACAGTTATTTCAAATAAATCAGATTTACTGGCCAGTCGTTTTTTGTCACTCGACCATCCATTCTGTCGCTTGATACTAATGGTGTCGATCGACACCATCATCAATGTCGATCAAAACCCGACGCAGAACAGAGGTAAGTGTTTCTGATTTTGGCTTTCATTTTATACTTCTTTCTTTTCTCGCCTCGAGATTTTTACACACTGGGACCGTGTTGTTCAAGTATGGGGGAGGGAAATACTGATGTATTTTCTTTCTTGATTTATTTGTGATAATTTTTTTAAAAAATTGGTTTTATCGAGTCGTTTTATTATGTCAAAATCAGTTTGAGCTATGATCTTTTGCTTGGATTGTTTGATGAAAGAATGACAAATATACCCAACTTTATATACCCACTAACCACATATAACCACACCCCTTTATTAAATCACATATATCCACCCTTTTTATTTTAATATAATTATACCCTTTATTTACCAAAACTATTTTTTTTTTATTATAAATGATATATTTGTTAGGGTTTAGGAGTTAGGGTTTAGTAAAATTATAGAGCTTATGATTTACTTAGGGTTTAGGATTTAGGGTTAAACCCTTATAAACTTAGGGTTTAATTTTTAATAACTATTAGGGTTTAATTGTTAGGATTTAGGGTTTATATTTTAGGAGGTTAGGGTTTATTAGGGGTGGGAAGACTTTTTAGGGTTTAAGATTTTAGGGTTTAGGATTTTTAAACCCTAAACCCTATATCATAAATCTTAAAACCTCATAAATAGTTAATATTTAAATACGGGTATTTTAGACTTTTTACATGAAAAATAACTAAAAGGAAGGAAGGTGGGTATATGTGATTAATAAGAAGAAAAAAAGGTATATGTGGTTTAGCCCCTTGTTGATTGTGTCTTTTTCAGATCTGTAGCCATCATTTGCAAGGCTAATTTTAGAACAAGACTATTGAAAAATCCGAGGGTCAATTGGTAGTACAAAGAGACCCATGCTAAGTTACGAAGAACCAAACGGTTGGAGCTTATTGCACCTCTTCAATGTGATCAATGCACTAGGATTTGAATCTTTCATACATGCTTGTCAGATTCAACAAGTAAGAGAAAGCATTTGCTACTCTTGCTTTCTAAAAAGTGACTCATCATACCATTTAGATAAACTATCAAAAGACTAGGCTTTCCGGATGATGGCGCTTACATACTAGAGAAACAAAAAGCTTGAAGGTTGGCTAGAGAGTAACCTCTCGATGATCCGGAACCAAACCATATACTATAGATTATTAGTGCTACTCAAGTTTGGGGGGGAGTAATGAACATTTCTGTTCAAGCGTGGGTTTGGCAAACATTGTATTGGAAGTGAGTCTAGAACTTTCAAAGGAATTGGGATCGGAAGGAGAGACAAGCTATGAAAATGGCTTTGGCTTCGTAATAAGGCTTTGGGTTTATTTGGAATGCTAGGGAAGTCCAAGGAGAAGTACAAGGTGGTCAAGTTTGGGTTTAGTCGAGCTAATGTGTGGATTACTAAGTTGACTAAGATCAGTTCGACATTCTAAAGCAAAGTGAGTTCTATATTTTTAAACCTTCACAATTTGGTTTATGTTTTATTTGAGGGCAAGCAAAGGCCAAGTCTGGGGGAGTTGATATATCTAGTATTTCACCGGTTTTATCATAACAAAAATATATTTTATATTATTATTATTATTAGAGTCCAAAAGAGTCATTATAGGTACATGTACGAGTTTTGGAGTTTTGGAACAATCTAGAAGAATTATGGAGCAAAAATGAAACAAGTTTGAAGAGATGAAAAAAAGGAAACGAAACAAAAATGGAAATTCAGCAAGAGGTGTCCATTGACCCTTACGGATTTGCAGCCAGATTCTCTAAATCTCAAGATCAAGATATTTTCTAAAATCTTTTATGTTAATTCCCTAATTCGAAAATCCGTCCAAACCCCTATAAATACTTTTATACAGCCATTGTTAGGCGGATGCATTATTTTACTTTGAGAGAGTTTTTAAAAGAAGATTTCTTAGATCCTTTTATTGATTATTATTGCTTTCATTCAATTATTGCATGATGAATTGATTGGCCATGTCTGAGTAGTTTATTAATTAGGTTTAGGGTTCTTAGAATAGGATAATTTTCTATTAACCTTAGCTTAATTTATGAACCATTAATTAACTCTTCTTTTAGATTGTTCTTATTGCTACACTTTAGTTTGATCATCTAGAGTCTAGATCATATGGAGTTTATTATGCATGAAAGTGCTAATAAATTGCTGGAATCAATCTTAAGAGAGCTAGCTAGGTTTTCTCAGAAAGATTTGGTTTAGAATGGCTAGTGAACAATTGAATCGGTTTGTTAATGCTAGTTTAAATTCCATAGCATTTCTCAGATAGATTTGGTCTTTCTAGGGTTTAAACTAAGATAGTTAATCTCAACGAGAGTTGGATTGCTTGTTTGCATTGTTTATATTCTACAGTTAAGGTTTTCATAGATTTTATCCTTAGGGTGTCGATCGACACCACACCAGTGTCGATAGACACCGTTCGCATTTAGGTTCAGAATTGATTCTTAATCAAAATTCCCAAAATCTAGTGTTTGTTTTAATTGATTTAAACCCCTCAGAATTTAGATACCGTCTGCTTTAGTTAGTAAAACTCAAAACCATAATCCTTGCTTTAATTTAGAATTTATATAAATTAGTTTGTTTAGTTATTCGGTCTTCGTGGATTCCACCCTTAAGTACTATAACTGATATTTGTTGTGCACTTGCAGTTAGAAATACATAGGGTAAAACTTTGTGTATCACTTTATATTTCCATTCAGTAGTCTTTCGTTTTATTTCTCGCTCAACAAATACTGCAGCTGACGAACTAGCAAAATCAGCTCTTGTTACATTGTACGCTATTCCTGTTTGAGTTTCTTTCAATGAAATTTCCGTGACCAAAAAAAAAAAATTCTTTTGTTTTGTTAATGGTCTAAACAGAGGGGGAGCAGATTTTTTATTTGACGAAATGAGTCATAGTAGCGATATATTTTACGGATTACTGGAATATATATATATATATATATATTGGTTATTCAATTATCAATCAACTAACCAAACTGTCATTAATTTCAAAAAAGAACATGTATTATTCTTATAGATAGCCACATGTCATTGCCATGGAGAATGCCTTTCATCTTTTATGCAGTGGATTCATTACATGGAATGCAATTATGGTCATGGTATTAGTTACATGAAAAGCATGATACGTATCTTTCTCTATCTACATGGTGTGATTTGGATTGAATTGCATGTCCATTAACAAGCTGCTCTCTTACTGGTTGGTTCATTCAACTCAGAGGGTCTCTTAGAAGACAAATAAACTATTTAGCGTTTCTCAGTTGACGCTGAATATAGAGCAATGGGGGATACATTTTGATAGCTTTAATGCAATTTATTTTAGCGTGTTTCATGTTTTCCATGAACACACAAAACATATTAATTCAGATTCATTTTATTGGCGATAATATCACTCATGAAGTCATCATTATCAAACATGTCTCCACAACTTCTCAATTGGCTGATACTAGTTTAAGGCCCATGATTTAAATGGGCTAGATAAATATGTAATTATTTGTATTGATAAAGTTAAGAGATGACAATTTTGTTTTCCTTCTATTTATCGCAAATAATTCATTAAGGTTTTTTTTTTTTTTTGAAAAGAGAAAATGAAAATTTGAATGACTTACAAGTTACATATTTTACATGTTCTTGTATAGGAAGGGACGGTAAGACAATTTTTTGGGCGCAAAAAATAAACTGAAATTGTAAAAATGTTTGAAATTGATAGTGTCCACGTGTCACATAGATATTTGGGAAGTTACTACTAAAATGACTTCTGTTTTAGTNTTTGTATTGATAAAGTTAAGAGATGACAATTTTGTTTTCCTTCTATTTATCGCAAATAATTCATTAAGGTATATTTTTTTTTTGAAAAGAGAAAATGAAAATTTGAATGACTTACAAGTTACATATTTTACATGTTCTTGTATAGGAAGGGACGGTAAGACAATTTTTTGGGCGCAAAAAAAAAACTGAAATTGTAAAAATGTTTGAAATTGATAGTGTCCACGTGTCACATAGATATTTGGGAAGTTACTACTAAAATGACTTCTGTTTTAGAAGATATAGATTATGAATAAGGTACTTGGGCATAAGAATCCTGATTGTAAACACAATTCACCTACTCAGATAGTTATGTAATTACATATTTTTATTGTATAGTTTGACAAGAATATTTGTTGTTATTTTTTTGTTTTCTGGTCGGGGTTGTAATTAAGACTAATTTCTCTAGTATATAATAGTAAAGTTAATATTGTATCAATCATATCAGTCATATCTATGTGATTGGGAATTAGTGTTTGTGATTTAGATATTGTAGAGTTATATAGTTTTGGAAATTTGGATATGCTCTCTGTAATATAAAGACCAAACAATTCTTTTTATTTTCTGTTTTCTCTGCTTTCTTTATGGTATCAGAGCATGAAACATAAATCTCTTTGATTTTTTTCTCTGAACCAATAAAAAAATGACTGATAAACTAACCAGAACGATGATCTTGACCAACGACAATTCCGACTCAAACTCGACTCCGACGATCTTGACCAACGACAACTCCGACCCAAACTCGACTCCGATGAACACGAATGAAACAACGACAATTATGGAAGTAAGGAAGACAATTTCTCTTTCCAATCTGACTACATCGAATAACTCAAGAATGATACACAAAGTTTAAACCTCTAGTATTAACTGCAAGTGCACAGCAAATGCATTATAGTACTTTATGATCGAATCCACGAGGACCGGTAAATCACAAACTAGTTAAAAAAACTCTAAACTAAACTAGAGCAGGGGGTTCAATTTATCTAAATTAAAACAAGTAACAGGAAAATTATGATGGGGTATTAATCAATTAATGCAAATGTTAGGTTTTGGGACAACGATTAAGAATCCAAACTGGGCTATCTTATGACGAGTGTCGAGTGACACCATCATTGGTGTCGCTCGACACCTTGTGTACAAAATCAAGGAAAACCTTAACTCTTGAACATGAATAATTCAAAGAAGCAATCCAACTCTCGCTGTGAAAGCTATCTTAGTTAAACTCCTAGCAAATCAAATCTCTTTGTGAATTCTAAGGAATTAAACTAGCATTGATAACCTATTTCAATTGTTCACTAATTTCCTAAACTAAATCTCTTTGAAAAAACAAAACTAGTTCTTCTAAGATTAAGTTCCAGAATTTATTAACACTCTCGTGTCTAATAAATTTCCTATGATCTATACTCTAGGTGATCAAACTAGAACTAACACTAAAAACAGTCTAGAAGAAGAGTTAATTAATGGTTCCCTAAATTAAGTCTAAGGCTAACATAGTTCCATCCTAATCTAAGAACTTTAAACCTGACAAGGGAATTACTCAGACATAGCTAAGACAAACATCATGCACGATTAATGAAAGCAATAAAACTGAATAAACTAAAAGAATAAAGAGGGTTCAGAGGTTTCTTCTCCCTTACAAACTCTTAGAGAATTAGAATATTGTATGAGCATAAACAATATTAATGGCTTAAACATAGTATTTATAGAGACTATGACGAATTTTAGAATTGGTAATTTTCTAAATCTAATTTTCCAAAAGAAATATGGAAATCTTCTTGATCTTGAAAATTTGGAAATCTTGGCTGATGATCCGTCTTGTGTCGATCGACACCTTGCTCTGGTTTTTCATTTGTTCTTCGTTTCCTTTTCTTCTCTTCAAGTTTGATCCATTAATGCTCCATAATTCTTCTAAAATATACCAAAGCCCCAAAACTCGTCCATATACCTAAAATGACTCATTTGGACTCTAATAATAATATATAGACTCGATAAAATAGATAAATATATGATTTATTAGTATAAAAACCGGTAAAAACTAGGATATATCAAAGAAACAATTATTTGTTACCCGAAAGTGTACGCAAACACAGTTCATATTCCAACTGTGAGGGAACCTGAACATGGCAATGATATTGTCATCGATAAGGATCAAGATGGTGTAATTGGGGTCAGCGACAGTGAATGGAAGACTATTATCGGCCTTTTGGATGCTGGAAGAGCCACCATCGACAAAAACACTACCGAAAAGCTGTCGGGTAACATTTCTTCTCCACTTTGGATATTAGAGCCGCAAGCGAGTCATCATTTAACGGAAAAATATGATGCTTTTATGGATGTGAGAGAAATGCCTCCTGTGTTAGTGATTATGACAGATGGTAACGAAAGGATTTCGACTAAAGAAGGAGCAGTGTATCTCGGATCTAGTCTAGTATTGAAATCGGTTTTCTTTGTTCAAGAAATTTAGTCTAACTTTATATCCTTTAATGGATGAGAATCACTGTGTAATACAATTAGATGTCCGGTATCTTGTCGTTCACGATCGTGCTACAAGAAAGGTGATTAGAGCAGGTAGACGAGGCGGTGGAACCTTCCATCTTTGTTGGTCCGAAGCTGTTGGGTCAATCACTGTCCGGGAAGAGGATGCTTACGAAGTGTGGCACAAAAGGATGGGGCATCCGGGTGCTAGAATAGTTGGTTCATTTCCTAATATTTCAGATCCCGTTTCCTCTGATTGCTTGATTAAAGCATGATATCTTGTCAATATAAAAAAAGAAGTCAAAATCTTTAGGAGCGATTATGGATCCGAGTTTGTTTGTCTCGCATAACATTTTCATAGTCTCGGAATTGTTCACGAAACATCGTGTGTCGAAACACCTCAACAGAACGGCATAGTTGAAAGAAAGCATCGTCACATTTTAAATGTGGCACGAGCACTTCGTTTTCAAGCAAACCCATCGAGTTTTTCGGAGAATGCGTGTTAACTACGGGATACTTGATTAATCGAACTCCTAGCTCGGTTTTGGGTGGAATAACACCGTATGAAAGAATCTACGGGAAGTCGCCATCGTATGACATCTCAAAGTGTTTGGAAGTTTGTGTTATGCACACAACTAGAAAACCAAAGGCAATAAATTACTTCAAAGAAGCCGAAAGTGTTTTTTTGTGGGTTATCCTCATGGGAAGAAAGCATGGAGATAATACGATTTGGTAGAGAAGGTCTTCTTTTCCGCGAGAGGCGTCATATTCAGTGAAAAAGAATTTTCTTTTGCAGGTATATCGTCCCTTGGAAAAGCAGAAGCTAAACAAGCTTTGGAAGATAAATGCATCGTTGCTGGTTTCGGTTGGGATGTGCATCAAATGGATGTCAATAATGTTTTTTTTTTTTTTTGCACAGAGATCTTCATGAGGAAGTTTATATGAAGTTGCCTTCCGGATTCAATTTAATGGATTCTTCAAAAGTATGTCGCTTGAAGAAATCATTGTACGGACTGAAACAGGCTCCGAGATGTTGGTTTGAAAAACTTGCTACAACGTAAATTGATTATGAGTTCCAGAAATCAAAGTATGGTTACTCCTTATTCACCTATGCTAAAGATGGTAATTATCTTCATGTTCTAGTGCATGTTGATGATTTGCTTATCACTAGAAGTTCAACTCAACAAAAGAACATCTTCAAAGGATATTTTTCTTCTTATTTTCACACAAAAGACTTGTGTCCTTTAAAGTATTTCTTAGGCATTGAAGTAGCGAGAAATAAGACAACATTTACTTGAGTCGAAGGAAATATGCCATTGATATTATTGCTGAAATAGGTTTGTTGGCACAAAATCAGCTACTTTCCCACTTGAACAGAATCACAAATTGGCTTTGTCATCCTTGCCAGTGCTGTTGGATCCAACAAAGTATCGAAAACTAGATGGAAGACTTATCTACTTGGCTGTTACGCAACCCAATTTGGCCTACTACGTACATGTCTTAGAAAAATTTATGCAACTTCCAAAGCAAGATCATTGGAATGCGGCACTACGAGTTGTTCATTATATGGAAAACAGTCCGGGGTAAGGAATTCTACTTCAAGCAGATAATGATTTTTCATATCATCGGTTGGTGTAATTCCGATTGGGTGAGTTGTCCTCTCACTCGTCAGTCACCGGTTATTTTGTTCAATTAGGTGATAGTTCAGTCTCTTGAAAAACCAAAAAGCACGAGACTGTAAGCAGATCCTCAACAGAAGCGGAGTATCGGGCAATGACATTCCTTGCTCAAGAACTCATCTGGCTTAAACGAGTTCTTGAGAGTTTAGGTGTTCAACATCCACAACCTATGCACATGTATTGTGACAACAAAACTGCGATTCATATTAGCAACAATCCATTTTTTCACGAGTGCACCAAACATATTAAACTCGATTGTCACTTTCTTGAGAAAATTCAAGCTGGTCAGATGATCCCTAAGTATGTCACCAAAATCTCATTTAGCCGATATTTTCACAAAAGCATTAGGTCGACATGAGTTTGATACTTTCCAGAACAAGCTGGGCATTCACGATTTGCATGCTCCAACTTGAGGAGGGGTGATGGAGTTAATATCGTATCAATCATATCTATGTGATTGGGAATTAGTGTTTATGATGTAGATATTGTAGAGTTGTCATCCTCCTCAATTTCTTATCCTTCTTCTTCGTCCATCAATGGCCACTCCCATAACCTCTCAAATTCTCTCTTTCTCTTTCGAGTTTTCAATCTCACACACGTTTTTTTCTCCTTACTTACTGGATCAGTGAAATTTTTGAATCCATCAACACTGGAAGGTATTGGCGAATCAAGCCAATAGGAGAGTGACTGAGGAGTTGAGAAAGAGAGAGAGAGGTGATGGAGATGGAGGAGATCGGCGAGACACGAGGGTGGATCGACGGAGAGGATTTAAAGGGAAAGAGAATCAATTGGGAGGGAGAGAGGATAGAGATCTGGATCAAGACCAGATGAAGAGGAGAGAGACCGCTGCAAACGAGAGATTGGGAAGAGAGGATGAGACGGTGGTTGAGTGACAAGGATGATGGTGGTGTTACTATTCTACTTCGCATATTTTGTAGTCATACTACAAAATCTCATGTAGAATGGTTTCTGTTGTTCTATTTTACACAGTTTAACAGATTGAATACAAAGTTAGATACTAGTTTAGGCTGTAACATGTATAAGTTTGTCCTATTTTGTTTCATGTATGAAATTTTTCTACTTTGTGTCATTCATTTCGAGTACTCAGTGAACCATAAACAAGGTTTATATGATATTTGAGGAAGAAATTATATGATCTTTGAGCTGAATTCGCGTTGTTGTGATATGTTAAGGTAAATTCATGTAATATGGAATATTAATGTATTATGTGGGAAAATTTGGTAAACAAAAATAAGGTTGTTGTGTACTATTCAACTTCGCATATTATGTAGTCGTACTACAAAATCCCAAGTACATTGAATACCAAGTGGATGCTAATTTTCCGTGTTCGAATGTTACAATAACAAACAAAAAAATTTGTAATTTTTTTCTATTATATGATATGCTCCAATGGTTAAGATAAATTTATGGTTTATTAAGTACTCGGAATGGATGACAGGAAGTAGAATAATATCATACATGAAACAGAATATGACGGAATTATATGATTCCTTAAGTAGTACAAATGGAATGGAATAACACTCGCTTTTGTCATCTTTAATTGATCAATTCTGGGTTTTCAATCTCATACAACACAGAAAAGTAAGTTTTGGACTATATCAATGAGCCTCAAATATGTACCCAGACCCAGAGGCCATCGATTTGACCGCGATCATCTACCATTGTTGCCAATTGACCTTCCCATTAAGGAAGGATGTGAATCCATAAGAACTTCACCGAACAAAAATCATCAACCACCAAATCTGGGAAAACTGACCACAATTTGATCGAGTTTGTGAGAATCTGATAGAGAAAAAGAGTAAAAGGGATAAAATTTCTAGTTTCTTGTTTTGAGAGAAAAAGAGGAAAAGTGAAAGACAGAATAAGAAGATGAGTTTGGTTTAGAAGTAAAACAAAACCCGAGAAAGATAGAAGGAGCCGCCATTGATAGATGAAGAAAAATTATGAGAAATTGGGGAGGAGGAAAAAAGAGGAACAAATTGCAGGTTCTATGTTTCATGCGTTGTTAGGTGGGGATGGACAAAGTAGGACTAAAGCCCAATAATATGGGTGTATCCTAGCAATTCTCCCCAATTGGTTACTGATTTAATTACTCAAAATTATGGTTATTCCTACTAATTCCTTTTCGTATAAGGCCGAAAAATAATTTTGCAAACAAAGACAATAATTATAAATAAAATGCTGTGTTGTTATCCGCATAATTTTTTTTTTGTTGAAAATGTGAAGTAGTTCGAAACCGAAAATAATAATAATAATATATCTCTAAAGAAATACTATATGTGATGGTGAATTTTATAAATATAGGTGTATTTTATAAATGTTTAGCGTCTATTGTCCATGACGATGCATATACAAAATGTTTAAAATGAAAAGTTGTGACTGATGTCACTACTCACTAGTGACCCAAAGTGACCAAAATAATAATTTTTTGAAAATGTGAAGTAGTTCGAGACCAAAAACAATAAAAATATATCTGTAAGAAAATAATATTTGATGGTGACAATTCAACGATAATGAATTTTATAAATTCAAGATATACTAATTTTAGCAACATTATTTA
>OVAP01004337.1:958-14789 GCA_900406295.1 Aurinia saxatilis | reverse complement strand
ACCATCACTAATGACTACTCTCGGAACCCCAAATCTTGGAAAGATGATAGTTTTGAACATTTTAAGAACCACCGAGGAATAATTCNTTGGCAAAGACCTTGTTGATGAAATGTGAACCACCATCACTAATGACTACTCTCGGAACCCCAAATCTTGGAAAGATGATAGTTTTGAACATTTTAAGAACCACCGAGGAATAATTCGTAGGATTAGCAATGGCTTCAACCCACTTAGACACATAATCCACCGCAACCAAGATGTATTTGCTGTTGTAGGATGATGGAAAAGGACCCATGAAGTCAATTCCCCAACAATCAAACACCTCCACTTCAAGTATGAAATTATGTGGCATCTCATGTCTCTTGCTGATCTTGCCTTTCCGTTGGTAAGCATCACACTTAGAGACGAATGCATGAGCATCACGAAATATTGTAGGCTACCAAAACCTGGCTTGAAGAACCTAGGAGACCGTCTTCAAATTTGCAAAGTGGCCACCATATGCTGAACCATGGCACTGGAAAAGAACATCCTCAACCTCAATATCAGGTAAGCAACGGCGAATGATGCCATCCTTGCAATGCCGGTACAAGTAAGGCTCGTCTCAAAAGTAATGCCTTATGTCGCGGAAACATTTCTTCTTATTATAACCTGAAAATTCTGCTGGAGGTTTCTACGCAGCAAGGTAGTTAGTAATTTAAAAAAACAAGGAGTATAAGAGGCACTTACAACGTTTACATCAACGAAAGGAGTAAAATGTGCGTCTGCCTTTTCGGGGTGTCGATCGACACTCAGGTAGGTGTTGAGCGACACCCTTTGTAAAAACTCTGTTCTCGGCTCTGTTTTCATGTGGTGTCGATCGAATCACTCAGTAGTGTCGATCGACACTGCTCCGATTCTCACCAAGTCAGCATCATCACCGAAATCATGTTCACATGCTCCTCGGGTAAGCTGTCGTGTACATGGACATATTCCCCAATCTTAAGTCTGGATAAATGATCAGCAACTCCATTTTCAATCCCTTTCTTGTCCCTCACTTGGATATTGAACTCTTGAAGCAAAAGAACCCATTGAAGCAAGCGTGGCTTTAAATCCTTGTTGTTCATGAGGTACGTGAGCGCGGAATGGTCTATATGGACAATCACACTCAATCCGACCAAGTATTGTCTGAACTTCTCAAAAGCAAAAACCATGGCGAAGAGTTCCTTCTCAGTTGTGGTGTAGTGCTTTTGAGCATCATCCAACGTACGACTAGCATAATAGATGGCATGGAGTTTCTTATCCTTCCTTTGGCCCAACACAGCTCCAACAGCATAGTCACTTGCGTCACACATTACTTCAAATGACAAAGTCCAGTCTGGAGGTTGAACAATGGGAGAACTCACCAATGCCTGTTTAATCTGCTGAAAAGAAGATAAACAATCAGTGCCAAAAGCAAATATGACATCCTTACAGAGAAGGGTGGTGAGCGAGCGGGCTATTTTGGAGAAGTCCTTGATGAATCTCCTGTAGAAGCCAACATGTCCAAAGAAACTTCGCACTTCTTTCANAATCTCTTGTAGAAACTAGCATGTCCAAGGAAACTTCGCACTTCTTTCACGTTCGTAGGAGGCTTGAGGCTGGTCATGACTTCAATCTTTGCTTTGTCCACTTCTATACCATCCTTAGAGACCTTGTGATCAAGAACTATTCCATCATTCACCATGAAGTGACACTTTTCCCAATTGAGTACCAAGTTCTTCTCTTCACATCGCTGTAGGACTTTGCAAAGATTGGCCAAACAGTCATCAACTGAAGAGATGTAGACAGAGAAGTCGTCCATAAAGACCTCCATGATATCCTCAATCATGTCCGTGAAGATGGCCATCATACACCTTTGAAATGTTGTAGGACCATTACATAATCCAAATGGCATTCTACGAAATGCAAAAGTGCCATAAGGACATGTGAAGGTGGTCTTCTCTTGGTCATCTGGATGGATTAGAATTTGAAAGAACCCGCTGTAGCCGTTGAGAAAGCAATAGTAAGGGTGGTTCACCAATCTCTCTTGCATTTGATCGATGAAGGGCAATGGAAGGTGATCCTTTCTTGTTGCAGCATTGAGCTTCCTGTAGTCTATGCACATTTGATGTCCAGTGATTGTCCTCTGAGGTATGAGATCATCTTTATCGTTCTTCACAACAGTGATTCCTCGATTTTTAGGCACAACATGAACCGGACTAACCCACAAACTGTCTGAAATTGCATAGATGATTCCAACTTTAAGCAGCTTCATGATCTCCTTTTTAACTACTTCTTTCAGATTAGGGTTAAACCTCCTTTGATGCTCAACGGATGACTTGCTCTCATCCTCAAGATGAATCCTATGAGTACATAAGTCTGGAGAGATCCCTGCAATATCATCAATAGAGTACCCAAGAGCTTTGCAAAACTTTCACAGCTTGTTAAGGGGGAGTGTGGACTCCACATTCTTCAAAGTGGAACTAATAATAACTGGAAAATTAGAACCAAGATATGCGTACGTTAGACCCTTGGGCAGAGGTTTGAGGTCCACCTTTGGTGCCTTAGACTCATCCCACTCATTTGAAGTTGCAATTTTCGTCGGTGTTTGGGACAACACTTCTTTGGACACCATATTGCACATTTGGTCGCTGGATTCAAGCATTCTTGAGAACCCAAGTGTTACATCATCCAAATGGTAGTTTGTGGCACATCTTAGGGCATCTTCAAGCTCATCTTCAAGCTCCATTCCCTATAGAGTTTCCTCCGCCAAATCAGACAGAGTCTCCACATAGAATGTTTGGCCATCGACCTTCGGACGTTAATGAGTTTGTCCATGTAGAAACGCATCTTGAATTCAATCAAGGCTCCAACAGTGGCTAAGAATGGCCGTTCAAGAATGAGAGGATCCTTTGGCTCTTGATCATACTTGAGGGCTATGAAATCGGTGGGGATGTAGAATTTTCCCACTCGGACTGGTACATCTTCAAGGATTCCTTCTGGATAACGAATTGAGCGATCAGCAAGGATTAATGAAACCCTTGTGTCCTGGAAGTGAATCATTCCCATCCCTTTAGCAACTGAAAGAGGCATCAAGTTTACACCAGAGCCAAGATAACAAAGAGAGTTTTCAAAACGATAATCCATAATTGATAAATCAAGTACAAAACTCCTTGGATCCTCAAGTTTGGTTGGTATTTGATTTGTAAGGATGGTTGTGGCTCCCCTTTCTACTGCATAGACGCCTTGTTCAAGGCTACAATTGATGGAGATGACCCGTTTGATGAACCGCTTGAAAGGAGGTTAAGTCTCGATCGTGTCAATCAATGGAATCTCAAGTTTCACTCTTGAAAGGATGAGGCGACACATCTCATCCTCTCTCTCTCTTCGGGACTTCTTAGGAGCAATGAGGTAAAGTACCTTAGATTGGCTTGCAGGTGAAAGAGGTGTAGAAGACCAAACAAGGTGGTTTGATGAAGAAGAATCCCTTTTTGCCTGTTTCACGAACGGGTGTCGATCGACACTCTCTCGTCTCGAGACGTGGTTGGAGTTGATGCCCGACTGTTTTGTCGAGCCGTGCTCGACACAGGTCCGTGTTCAGCGTTGATCCTTGGGTGTGTCGATTGAAACCAGCACTGTGTCGATCGACACTGTCTTCTACAAGCTTGTCCGTCGTCTAATTTCCCGTGCGGTGTCGATGGACAGTGAACAAGACGTTTTGTGTCTAGCGTTCAAAACCTTTCGCTAACCACAACTCGCTTAAGTAGTTATAGTATAGATTAAGGGTCAATCCACTTGAGAAAACGACTAACGCGATAAGCACATGAAATTCCTATTAAGCTAAAGCAATCAAAGAGTTAGGTTTTCAAATTTAAACTTAAAATATGTCTTAACTAATTGAACTAATAAGCAATTAAAAAGACTAAAAATAAAGACCAAGTAAAAACACTAAAATAAGCTTAAACGGTTTAAGAAATCAAATTAAACAAGCATTGACCGAGTAATGGCAATAACGATTAAGGGTAACTAGTAATTGACCTTCTGGGGGTGAGTTTAACAATCAACAAGCACAATCCTAGGCAAAGGACCTCTAATCTATAAATTAACCCAGACCCCTTTGGTGTAATCCTTTTGAAAGTCATAACTTTGACTAATTTCCCAATTGACAAATCTATGAAATTCAAGCAAGAAAACTCAAGCCCAATCAACCACTAAGCACCTTGACTCATTTGCCAATGGACAAAATGACAAAACAAAACATTTGTTCATTCAAGCATTTCATCAAACACCTTGTGTCTGTGAGAAATGACTAACATCTATTCCTAGGTGATCAAAATAGTAACATAATTAAGCTTACAAGATGTTTAAGGAATCTTTAATACTAACCCCACAACTAAAGATCCATCACTAATTACCCCCAATCTACCATACTCATTGATCAATTGAGAAACTACTCACACATAAGCATAAAAACAAGAGAAATTGAAAGGTAAGACATGATTAAAGATGAGATTAATAGTTTGTCAAACCAAAAATAAAATCTTTGAATCTTAAAAGAGAAGATCTAAGAGGATTACAAGTGAGCTTAAGGTTTTTGTTCATGGTAAAGCTTCTCCTCTAAATAAACAACAAAAAAGTATTTATAGGCAAAACCCGGAAAAGTCAACATAATTAATGAAAATCAACAAAATAAAATATGGGAAGCAAATGGGGTGTGTCTGGCATCGGGTGCTCACATCGGGTGGCACCCGATGCCAACGACCCATGAACATCGGTTTTGAGTCTCAAAAATGTCTCCGACATCGGGTGCTCACATTGGGTGGCACCCGATGCCAGGAGCATGTCTTTAAACTTTGCCGTCTCTTCACTCTTTGCTTGATCCTTTGCTTGTTTGCTCATCTCTTGATCCTTCATGCATCTTGTCCAAGTTCCACCATGTCCAAAATAGCCCAAGAAGTACCTAAATCATGCAAATATGATATGCAAATGCAAGAATGTAAGTCTAAGTACTAAATGCAAGCCAAAATGCATAATGTAGCTAAATGCAAGGCAAACTATCAACAAATGAGGCAAAAAATAGACTAGATGAATGTAAAACAAAGGTAAAAACAGTCAAAATGCAATACATCAATTCCCCCAAACTTAACCTTTGCTTGTCCGCAGGCAACATTCAAAAGGCAAGTCGAAAGAAAAGTTTGAAAGTGGGAAGTCAAAACTATCAAGATGAGACTCTTAAACACACCAAACCAATTCGAAGTAATGCTAGCTTTTCACTAGGGAAGTTTCTAGTCATCGAGCTTAAGCAAATATAGCAAAGTCGCCTAAGACGACTAGACTAAGCTCCAACAAGGCTCAAATCAACTTCCCCTTCGACAATCATTAACATGTATTTGCGCGGTCTTAAGAATGGACAATTGATGAGTTTGACATGGTAAGGAGAAAGGTTTATATGATTTGTAGTATGGGTTAAATGCTTTGTGATTTGTCTCCAAAGAAGCATAACTCATTATTTAAAAGAACCCGAGAAAAAATGTGTTCATGTCACCAGTTTTTCTTCCATTCTACCCGTTCCCAACTCTCAACAACATTCATTCCTCTCAACCTCTCACTCTCTTTTGATTCCTTTTCCCTTCTCAATACAACTTACCATCTAGAGAGCTCTTATTTCAAATAATCTAGCCTTTTTTCACTCTTTTAACCCTTCCTTTTTTTCTATTTTGGACTTAGCTCTTGGCTTTTCGCCTTTTTTAGCAAACAAGGGGTTTGCACTTTTGTGTATAGACTTTTTGGTGAGTCGGTATAGGTTTTTTATTTTGGCGGTTTATGGTAAACATTTGGGATTTCTCCATCTCATAGCCATTTTGGCTTAATCCTCACCCATTTTCACACTCTTTTTTTTTTCTCTCACCCCCCAAACTTACTCTAAACCCTCACTCTTTCTTTCATCAATTCTTTTCAAATCCACAATCTCACAAGTGACTAACAATTTCCCAACCCTCCTAGATTAGCCAATGCGACTGATTTTTAATGGAAGAAAGGTATTCATCACTTCAATTCTCAAGAGATTTGAAACATGATTATGTAAATGTAAAAAGGCCTACCACACAAGAGTAATGTTGGCTTGAAATGAGGTCAAGGTTCTTTGGGGTAGGGATTTATAACCAAACTTAAAGATGAAGGTGGCTAACCAAGTCCTTTGAGAGTGGTAGAGAGGATAAGATGACTTGATTATTTTGAGGTGATCCACAAGTTGATCAAGAAGCCATAAATGAGAAGATTAATCAAAATTAAGTTCAAATAAGCTAGGGGAAGCTCTCAAATCCACTTGCATTCAAAAAGCTATAAGCTTATACAACTTGATTGAGATGCTAATAGCAAGTCTTTCGAAATTTCCTAGCGAACAACTAGAATTACTAAACAATTGATCGAACAAGTTTAAGAATCTAGCAATTATAAGAAATCTCATCATTGTTCCCTCATGATCAATGCAAATGAAATTCTAAATGAGACAAAAAAAATGACATGAAACTATATGCTAAAAGGAAAAATCTTTTTGGTTTTTTCGAAATTTTTAAAAAATTTTATGAATTTTATAGAAACTAAGATGTTCAATGCAAAAGCAATGACAATTAAAACAACAAAGCTAGAATGTCATTAGCAACTATCCCTCTCCCCCAAACTTAAACTTCATCGCCTCGATGAATATTCAAATTTGAGAAAGGCACCAAGAATAAAAATAAAGAAAAGCGAAAATGTCATTGAAAATAAAGAAACGAAACGAAATGCAAGTCTTGATGAAATAGGTACTTTGGTCTCATGGGTGGGAAGAGGATGGTGCACCAGGGTTGGGCGGGTCTTGAGGATCCTCCACATCATACTCCGAGAAGCCGGATATGATTGGTGAAACGGTTGTCCGAGTAGTTGATAGGGGTGATATTTTACCGGTTTTTACTATATATTTTATGTGCTTTCCATGACAAAACCAAAGGATTTCAAAATTAAAGTGATAATTTTCACTATTTTATTATTTCAAAGTGTTTTTGTGAGAATAAGGCATTTTAGGTACAAAAAGGGTTTTTCTCGCTTGAGGCAACAAATTAGCACCAGATGTTCAGGCCCAAACGAAAATACTATACATTTTGGATTGGTGTGAAATTTGGAGACAGTCAATACACGTGATTTAGCTTTTATATGGGCTTGGAATCAAGTCATTAGGCCCAACGATCAGGGAGTTATGTCCAATTTACTGAAGAGATATCTGGCTGAAGCTCAAAGCTCGACCAGTCGATCGCACTTATATTGATCGATCTATTGAGCTGCAGTTAACCACAATAAGCTTCTGGAAACTTCTCATAACCACTCCAGATACTCAGGAGATATTTGGGAACAACAAGAATCCGTGTGAGAAGATGTAGAGCTATCAGAAGACTTATCTAGAATCGATCGAATATCCTCTTTTCATTCGATCGATTGAAGAGGATAAGATCAGATATTGTGAATCTCTTCAGCTGATCCTCTCTTATATCTTTGCTGAAGCCCTTGGTCGTGCCTCAATCCTTATTTAAAGAGACATTTCGTCTAAGAAAAGGGTGTGCCTCTCTTCCACCAAAACTCTCAAGAGAGAGCACTTAGCTTTCATTTCTTTCTTAATTTCTTTGTAAATTTCGTCTTGTTGTTGTAAGGGAGAAGATTTCATACTCCTTGTCTAATGATTTGGAGAAGTTCTCTAAACCCTTTGCTATTGATTTATGATGTCATTTTCTATTGATTTTGCTATGTTTTTTGCTATCATTTAGGTGATTTTTATATACTGATCTCTTTCAGACAATATGATGAGATTGGTAAGAAATAGTAATAAATGATGAGTAGACAACTTTTGCAGCTTGCTTTCCTAGATCACCTTTATGACTATTGTGTGAATTATATTATTAGACATGTTTAATCTTTACTAAGAAAATAGGAAGATTAATTTACGATTGACTTGAATACTTAACCGGATTTTTATCTGCCTTTAAAACCTGAATAGTTTAATCCATGAAACCTAGAGAACTCTCTGAAACCCGACAATTGCAACAATTATCTATTTTATCTTTTTCTTTTATTTCGTTTTCATTTTATAAAGCAAAAAACTATTTCCAATCGATTGATCGAGTAAATTCATTCGATCGAACAGAACCCATTAATAATATTTTGTTGCTTAGCTTAAGTCGAATCGATATTGCTGCTGTGTACACTTTGCCTCCTTGTGGGTTCGATTTTTAAGTACTACTGCGAGAGCCTGAGCGCTTGCATGATTATTTTTGATGAAAACTGAATCCCCATCAATAGTCCTCCCCGTGAGAGCATCATATTCACCGAACCTCACCATCATGAGTGTGTTGAAACGGTCTTGAAGCTCGTATTGCTCAACGAACGACCTCGCCGGCTAGTGGGGGAAGCGTTACAAGTGCATGTATTGGAACATCTCCTCGAGAGTGGCATTTTGTGGTGGCGGGACTCGGTGAAGTGGCGGTGCTTCATCTCCTTCTTCGTCTCCCACATATCCGTAGTGGAACTTGATGTTCGCTTGGGTGATTGGTGCGGTGAGAGCACGGTTTGGCAAGGTGAATGTGCAACTCCTTTTCTCAACATCTCGGAAATACTCGATGAATTGTCCTTGAGCATGTGGTGATGCCTTGATTGTCTTTGCGAGCGTGAATGCCTCTAGGTCGAGTGTTTCCATAACCGGATCAGGAGTATGAAGATGAACCGGAACATTAGACTCGTGAGTGTTGGTACCAAAATTCCTCCAATGGATGAAACTGGATGAGCAAGAGGGGAGGTGAGGCACCAATGTTGATGTCGTCTCAATTCTGTAGCTAGGATGCATCCAAGGTTAACCATGTCCTCAAAATCATCTTGAAACTCAACTCCATCATCGCGAAGAAGAACAACATGTTTCAACCCTTGGAAAAGGAGACATAACTCACCCCTCTTCACTTTTCCATGTCCATCCTTGGAAAGATGGCGTTGGCAAGGAATCGATGTACCATTAAAATGACCGGATTCCTTATCAAAGAGGCTTTGGATGCCCCGGGGGAGTACTCTTCGTCACTTCCAATGATGTTCCAAAATTGGTTCTCTTGTCGAAAGTCCGGAAACTCGGTCAAACTCCCATTCACGAACCCAAATACTTGACAAATATGAACTATGGGAATCCCGTAGTGTTGGTTGTAAATCTTGAAGTTCATGCGGCATTCTTTCACCTTCTTCCTCCGTGGATGTTCGTAGATGACATCCAAAGTGGGCAAGAATTGGCGAGTGAGCTCCGGGTACGAGAGATAAGATTCATGAGCAAGCTTTCTAAGCCCCATTCTCTGAACATACTCCTCCACATCCTCACACATCCCTAACGCGGTAAGGAATTCCATCGATAAAAACCGAGTTGGAGCAAATTTGATCCCTCATCATTGTTCCCTCATGATCAATGCAAATTGAATTCTAAATGAGACAAACAAAATGACATGAAACTATATGCTAAAAGGGAAAATCTTTTTGGGTTTTTTCGAAATTTTTTAAAATTTTTATGAATTTTACATAAACTACGATGTTCAATGCAAAAAAATGAAAATTAAATCAACAAAGCTAGAATGTCATTAGCAACTAGCCCTCTCCCCCGAACTTAAACTTCATTGTCTCGATGAATATTCAAATTCAAAAAAGGGACCGAGAATAAAAATAAAGAAAAGCAAAAATGTCTTTAAAAATAAAGAAACGAAACAAGATGCAAGTCTTGATGAGATAGGTACTTCGGTCTCGTGGGTGGGAAGAGGATGGTGCACCGGGGTTGGGCGGGTCTTGAGGATCCTCCTCGTCATACTCCGAGAAGCCGAATATGATTGGTGAAACAGTGGTCCGAGTAGTCCTCCCCGTGAGAGCATCATATTCACCGAATCTCGCCATCATGAGTGTGTTGAAACGGTCTTGAAGCTCGTGTTGCTCAACGAACCACCTCGCCGGCTCGTAGGGGAAGCGTTGCAAGTGCATGTATTGGAACGTCTCCTCTAGAGTGGTGTTTTTGTGGTGGCGGGACTCGGTCAAATGGCGGTGCTTCATCTCCTTCTTCGTCTCCCACATATCCGTAGTGGAACTTGATGTTTGCTTGGTTGGTTGGTGCGGTGAGAGCACAATTTGGCAAGATGAATGTGCAACTCCTTTTCTCGACATCTCGGAAATAGTTGATGAATTGTCCTTGAGCGTGTAGTGATGCCTTGATTGTCTTTGCGAGCGTGAATGCCTCTAGGTTGAGTGTTTCCATAACCGGATCGGGAGTGTGAAGATGAATCGAAACATTAGAGTCGGTGAGTATTGGTACCCAAATTCCTCCAATGGATGAAACCGGAAGAGCAAGAGGGGAGGTGAGGCACCAATGTTGATGTCTTCTCAGTTCCGTAGCTAGAATGCATCCAATGTTTACCTTGTCCTCAAAATCATCTTGAAACTTAACTCCATCATCGCGAAGATGAACAACATGTTTCAACCCTTGGAAAAGGAGACATAACTCACCCCTCTTCACCTTTCCATGTCCATCCTCGAAAAGATGGCGTTGGCAAGGAATCGATGTATCATTAAAATGACCGGATTCCTTATCAAAGAGGCTTTGGATGCCCCGGGGGAGTACTCTTCGTCACTTCCAAATATGTTCCAAAATTGGTTCTCTTGTCGAAAGTCCGGAAACTCGGTCAAACTCCCATTACCAAACCCCAATATTTGACAAATATCAACTATGAGAATCCCGTAGTGTAGGTTATAAATCTTAAAGTTCATGCGGCATTCTTTCACCTTCTTCCTCCGTGGATGTATGTAGACGACATCCAAAGTGGCCAAGAATTGGCGAGTGAGCTCCGGGTACGAGGGATGAGATTCATGAGCAAGCTTTCCAAGCCCCATTCTCCGAACATACTCCTCCACATCATCACACATCCCTAACGTGGTGAGCAATTCCTTCGATTAAAACCGATGATCCCTCATCATTGTTCCCTTATGATCAGTGCAAATGCAATTCTAAATGAGACAAACAAAATGACATGAAACTATACGTTAAAGGAAAAATCTTTTTGGTTTTTTCAAAAAAATTTAAAACTTTTATGAATTTTATAGAAACTAAGATGTTAAATGCAAAAGCAATGACAATTAAAACAACAAAGCTAGAATGTCATTAGGAACTAGCTCTCTCCCCCAAACTTAAACTTCATTGTCTCGATGAATATTCAAATTTGTGAAAGGGACCGAGAATAAAAATAAATAAAGCGAAAATGTCATTGAAAATAAAGAAACAAATTGAAATGCAAATCTTGATGAAATAGGTACTTGGTCTCATGGGTGGGAAGAGGGTGCACCGGGGTTGGGCGAGTCTTGAGGATCCTCCACATCATACTCCGAGAAGCCGGATATAATTGGTGAAACGGTGGTCTGAGTAGTCCTCCCCGTGAGAGCATCATATTCACCGAATCTCGCCATCATGAGTGTGTTGAAACGGTCTTGAAGCTCGTGTTGCTCAACAAACCACCTCGCCAGCTCGTAGGGGAAGCGGTGCAAGTGCATGTATTGGAACGTCTCCTCGAGAGTGGCATTTTTGTGGTGGCGGGACTCGGTGAAATGGCGGTGCTTCATCTCCTTCTTCGTCTCCCACATATTCGTAGTGGAACTTGATGTTTGCTTGGTGGGTTTGTGCGGTGAGAGCACAATTTGGCAAGGTGAATGTGCAACTCCTTTTCTCGACATATCGGAAATAGGCGTGTGGTGATGCCTTGATTGTGAATGCCTCTACGTCGAGTGTTTCCATAACCGGATCAGGAGTGATGAATCAAAACATTAGACTCGGTGAGTATTGGTACCCAAATTCCTCTAATGGATGAAACCGGAAGAGCAAGAGGGGAGGTGAGGAACCAAATTTGATGTCTTCTCAGTTCCGTAGCTAGAATGCATCCAATGTTTACCTTGTCCTCAAAATCATCTTGAAACTTAACTCCATCATCGCGAAGATGAACAACATGTTTCAACCCTTGGAAAAGTAGACATAACTCACCCCTCCTCACCTTTCCATGTCCATCCTCGGAAAGATGGCGTTGGCAAGGAATCGATGTACCATTAAAATGACCGGATTCCTTATCAAAGAGGCTTTGGATGCCCCAGGGGAGTACTCTTCGTCACTTCCAAATATGTTCCAAAATTGGTTCTCTTGTCGAAAGTCCGGAAACTCGGTCAAACTCCCATTACCAAACCCAAATATTTGACAAATATGAACTATGAGAATCCCGTAGTGTTGGTTGTAAATCTTGAAGTTCATGGGGCATTCTTTCACCTTCTTCCTCCATGGATGTTTGTAGACGACATCCAAAGTGGCCAAGAATTGGCGAGTTAGCTCCTGGTAAGAGGGATGAGATTCATGAGCAAGCTTTCCAAGCCCCATTCTCCGAACATACTCCTCCACATCATCACACATCCCTAACGCGGTGAGGAATTCCTTCGATAAAAACCGAGTTGAAGCAAATATGATCCCTCATCATTGTTTCCTCATGATCAGTGCAAATGCAATTCTAAATGAGACAAACAAAATGACATGAAACTATACGCTAAAAGGAAAAATCTTTTTGTTTTTTTGAAAAATTTATAAAACTTTTATGAATTTTATAGAAACTAAGATATATGCAATGCCTTCAAGGTTCGTTGAGAGATGGTCGGATGCCTAACACTCGATACCAGGGTGAGAAGATCACTGAATTTATTTTCCAATTTGATATCAAGGTCAACTGTGCACAAAGACGCGAGGTTCTAGAGCACAATTCTATATAATAATAAAAAATCGCCTTTGAGGCTTAAATACTACTATTCCGGGGCATCACTCTCAAGTATGTATTCCAATGCCGACAGATAAGGCAACCCACGCTTAGACATAACACAAAAATTCTTCAATCTTCGAGACCTCACCATAAATCTATAATGAAGAGACTAAAATACATGATCAATAACCCCAAGCAATGTCAATTGTTCAAGAACAGGACATCCCGCAAGAAGCTTCTCAAGAGTCCTAGTACCAGACCATACAATATTACGAAGATGCATGTATTTAAGATTATGCAGATACATGTATTTAAGATAAGGCAGAGACACAAAATCGGTCTCTTGAAGACTTGAACATGGGAGCTTTAAAGAAACCAAAGTAAGTCTTGCTGGTATAAATATTCAATTCATGGATATGACCTCTTGTGATAGGTGGTATATGTAGGAAATCTGACCTATCCTAACCACTTAGGGACTATCAGGTTTNAACAACCATGTTTGAATTATACAGTGTGATTTCAGGACAACTTTCCTTCAGTATACTCTAGAGATTTTAACATCTAGATGTTGAATTCCGCGGTTAATAGTCGTACCAACCCATTTTCCCCATTAACATCACGCCATATTACCATAAGAAAACCAATGGGGTTTATAAGGGGTTAATAAGGGGTTAAACTCGAGAAACTTGATAATGAAGCTGATGAAGACTCGTTCGTGTCCAAAATCTTTTTTGCATTTTAAGTCGAGTACATTAACATCACGCCATATTACCATAAGAAAACCAAAGTCCTTATCGAATCCTTAAGCATTGATGACAATATATAGGGGACAATTTTAAGGTTTTGATGAACTCACCGAATAAATAATTCGCAAGTGGATTAATCTAACGGCGTTGTCGCTTTAGAGAGGCTAAGCGGTGATCTTATTCATCACAGGAATGGACAAGAGGAAATGAATCGACATTTATTATTTATTTAGTTTTGGACGATTCAATAATATGGATTTGTATTTA
>OVAP01004335.1:0-14796 GCA_900406295.1 Aurinia saxatilis | reverse complement strand
CTACTTATGTGCTAATCCTGTCTTCCACTCAAGAATGAAACATATTGCACTCGACTATCACTTCATTTGTGATCATGTACAACGAGGTTCTATTCGGGTGTCTCATGTGTCCACCAAAGATCAACTGGCAGATGTTCTCACAAAACCACTCTCGCGACAGCCATTCACCACATTACGCGACAAGCTTGGAGTCATCCCTCCTCCAGCTTGAGGGGGCATATTAAGGAAAGAATCATATCATGATCTCTTTCATATATGTCTGATTACATTATCATAAATTGCATTTGATTACATTAACGTGATTTGCATATCCCTATAATTATGCTCTAGAATATTCTATTGTAAATACCTACAGCTATAGACCTAATCTCTGTATATATATATATATATGTCCTCCGAATGAATAAGAAGATAAGTTCCATCTCTTACAAATATATATCGGGAATCACTTCAAAAGAAATATAGTTTTATAGTGCATCAGATGACTACCTACCTCCAGATGACTACCTTGCGTTTGCGATACTTCAGTGATGATCTCATGATACCTTAAAATGCATCCAACCACTATACTACAAGTTGTTCTCTACAAACTGATGCCCAAAATTGGTAATTAATATGGTGCATAAAATCCATGTTTTTGGGTTTTAGGTCAGGACCGATACTGTTCCCGGATGGTACGGTAAAGATCAAGATTTATTTCATTAGGTTCTTGTTATCTACATTTCTCGTGATTTAAACGATAAATCGGATGCTGTCGTACATGGTGCAAAAATATTTATGTTTGATATTAATTTTGTAAGTCACGTGTCTCCGATTTTAATTTTAAATTTCTTTAAGTTTTGAATGATATTGACAAAAAAATATAGTTTTGATACAGGATGATGGTTTTGGAAATATTTAGAAATTATATGTTTTTAAAGAATATTTCACGAATGGTATTTTAATATTTTTTTCAAATTACTCTTTTATTGGAGATAACGAGATATTATAACTTACAACAAGTTGATTGTTTGATTAGTTCAGAAATTATCATATAGAATAATCAACCAATTCATGCAAAAATTCTTGAAATCTGTTATACCAAATTAAAATCATATAGAGACAAAGAAAAAACTTTGGTTGAAACAAAAGCACATGACAAATCAGAACAACTAATACATGCAAATATAACTTTTATAAGTTAAAACAAGATAATTGAATGGTTACCCAAGGATCTCTCTCACCTAATAATAATCCCAAGATGACACAATTCCAAAAAAGAAAAGAGAAGAACAAAAAATCACATATTTGCCAATTTACACACTTTTTTGCTCTGTCTATTATTGGTAGGTTTTGTTCTTCCGCTGTTCTCCGTTCATACAGTTTCTTGGCTTCCACGGCAAACAAAAACAAAAAAAGAAACAAGAGATTTCACCAGATATCAAATTGATTCCATTGCGAGTGTAACCTACACCGCAATGCGAAACTGGAAGATCCCGGTTATACATGCGTGTAACACGGGCTCGAAGAAAAATCTACCTTGTTGTATAATTGTCATCATCTATATCACCGTGTTATGTCCGGTGGTAATGTCTCAGATGGTTGTGCCAGATTCGGATGCAGATTGCCTCCTGAAATTCAAAGATACATTAGCAAATGGTTCGGTAATTAGTAGTTGGGAACCTTCAACATCACCATGTCAAGGTGATACAGCAAATTGGTTCGGTGTTCTTTGTAGCAATTACGTTTGGGGGTTACAACTCGAGGGAATGGGCTTATCCGGGACATTAAATCTTGATCCATTGGCTCCTATGAAGAATCTACGGACCCTAAGCTTCATGAACAACGAATTCACCGGTCCAATGCCTCAGGTTAAGAGGTTTAGATCGTTGAGGTCTTTGTATCTATCTAATAACCGGTTTTCGGGGGAGATACCCGCAAATGCGTTTCTTGGTATGCCGCTTTTGAAGAAGATTTTGTTGGCAAATAACGCGTTCCGGGGGAAAATTCCTTCTTCTTTAGCTTCTTTGCCAGTGCTATTAGAAATGAGGCTTAATGGTAACCAGTTTCAAGGAGAAATACCAGATTTTCAACAAAAGGATCTTAAGCTAGCTAACTTTGAAAACAATGACCTCGAAGGACCAATACCCGCAAGCCTCCGGAACATAGATTCAGGCTCTTTTGCAGGTACATTTCAAATGTTCTATAGATAATTAACATGATCATATATATTTCTATAATATTTTCATTTTTTTTCTTTGAATTTATATATGAATTTGATTCATTAAATTCATTTGCCATTTGATATTTCTATAAAATTTCCTAAAGAGTTTGAATCGAACATTTTCAAATTAAACATGTGCAACTGGAGCAATCGAACAAGAGTCTAATTTCGAAAACTAATATTTTCATTTTTCTGTTTTGAATTTACATATGAATTTGGGTCTTTACATTCATTTCTTGTATGAAATCTCCATAAAACTTCCTAAAGCTTTTTTTTTTTTTTTTTGCTTGACATGAATGTTTTGTGTTTTGTAAATTGTAGGTAACAAAGGTTTGTGTGGTCCACCTTTAAGAGCGTGTAGTCCTTCCTCTCCGGACATTCCTCTTGTTCCAGAATCTCCTCCTGTTGATCTGAGACCTCCTCCTAGTCCTCTCCATGAGAAAAAGCACGGATCTTTTTACACTATAGCGATCATTTTGGTTGTTGTAGGCATAATACTAGTAATCATCGCGCTTGCGATATGTTTACTTCAGACAAGAAGACGACGTAGTGGCTTGTCCGCTTATCCTACCGGAAGCAGGGAAAGGATAGAGAGCTACACTTATCATCAACCCGTGAAAAGGAACAATAAACCGGCGGAATCTGTTGTGACTCACACAAGGAAAAGTATGCCTGATCCAGCAGGGAGGCTTCTGTTTGTGCGGGACGATGTTCCAAGATTCGGTCTTCAAGATCTCTTGAGAGCTTCCGCTGAAGTTCTTGGTAGCGGAACTTTTGGTGCTTCATACAAAGCAGCCATTTCTAGTGGACAAACATTGGTTGTGAAGAGATATAAACAGATGAATAATGTTGGAAGAGATGAGTTTCATGAGCATATGAGACGGTTAGGGAGATTAAACCATCCGAATCTATTGCCTCTTGTCGCTTACTATTACCGGAAAGAAGAGAAGTTGTTAGTCACTCAGTTTATGCCTAAGAGTAGCTTGGCAAGCCATCTTCATGGTATGTTTTCAACTTCCATCTCAAAACCAACTGGCAATTTGTTCTCCGAAATTAATAATACTTTAAATGATGGGTTCTATGTTATCCTTTTCAGCGAATCATTCCGCAGATCAGCCTGGATTGGATTGGATAACGCGTCTAAAGATTATAAAAGGAGTATCAAAGGGTTTATCTTACTTGTTCAAGGAGTTACCTAGAATAACAATCCCTCACGGTCATTTAAAGTCATCGAACATTGTTCTGGACGAATCATTCGAGCCATTGTTAACGGATTACGCTCTAAGACCCGTGATGGGCTCAGAGCACGCGCATAGCTTCATGACTGCATACAAGGCGCCAGAGTATAGACCCGAGAAGGGACAAATCATAACAAAGAAAACAGATGTTTGGTGTTTTGGTGTGTTGATATTAGAGATTTTGACAGGGAGATTCCCCGAGAATTACTTAACACAAGGTTATGATCCGAAGATGAGCCTAGTCACTTGGGTTAATGACATGGTTAAGGAGAAAAAAACAGGTGACGTGTTTGACAAGGAAATGAAAGGGAAGAAGAATTGTAAAGCGGAGATGATTACTTTGTTGAAGATTGGGTTGAGATGTTGCGAAGAAGAAGAAGATAGGAGAATCGATATGAAAGAAGCTGCGGAAATGATTGAGATGTTGAGAGAAGGAGAATTTGATGATGATATTGGTTCTAGAGATCGAGGGAGTAATCAAAATTTGTATTCTTCCATGTTGTCGGATGATGATGACTTTGGTTTCTTGATGAATCGATGAGTTTTTTTCGGATTTTTCGATTATTTTTAGGAATGAAATGTTCCGGGCGATCGGTAGCTTTCACCGGAGAGATGAAGAATGAAGAACATGTGATGGGGTTTTTCTTCTTTTTAAGGTTAATGATGCAGATAAAGAAACAAAATGTATGAGAGCAATGAATGGACCGAACATGTGTATATGTTATGTATCTGTATACCATCATCATCGTCAGCTTTAGGTATTGAATTTAACGAACGATTTGTGTGTTCTTTTTGTAACTTTATATTTCATTCTCGTTGTGTTAAATGTGATAGGCTTTTTTATGTAGTGTCTTGGTTGAATCGTATTCAATAATTTTTTCTTTTGAACGTCTAAAGAATTATACTGATTTCAAAACGAAATTACAAGAGTATACAAAGTCATCTATAAATGATTACAAAGCAAGAAGCGCTTTAACTAAAGAAGTGAATTTCATGATGTTGTCCAAACGAAAAGCCTCGCTAACAGACCAATTGGATTCAATAATTGGAAACAAGAAATCTTCTTATAAAAAAGTAAAAATAATAATCGCTAACACGTTGGATATAAAAATGATGGACACATTTTATTCTCAGTATGTAGAATCATGGAAGATTGGGGGAATTTTAAAATTTATCATTTTTGGTGTACCACTTTTCAAACATATTATGGGGAATGGTAAATTTTCAAAAATACCACTATTTAAGTATTAACCATTTGACGGTTATAGCTGACGGTTACTACTGGGGACATACACTTTCTGGGTGTTATTCAGTAAAGAGCGGTTACAATATCATAACGGCTGATTCCATACTTCATGCTCCTCCTCTTCCACCGTTAGAGAAAGCGTTGTGGAGTAAAATTTGGAAAACCAAGGCATCTCCAAAAATTAGGCATTTTTTATGGAAATATCTCTCAGGGGCTCTAGCTGTTCGGGATCAACTTGTATCACGTGGAATGGATTTAAATCTCTTGTGTCCGGCTTGTGGTTTGGCTTCCGAGACAATTGCTCATGTCTTGTTTCACTGCCCTCTTGCTGTGGACGTTTGGGCCCGAGCAGGCCTTACCATCCCTCCTAATGGCTTCTCAACGAATTCCGTGTTTCTTAACATACACCTCTTGGCCGCCAATGATAAAAAAGATGATGCAATCTCCTTTCCTTGGATATTATGGTAATTGTGGAAGGCAAGGAACGCGGTTGTTTTTGAACAGCAGTTGTGGACGGCCGAGTTAGTCCTATAAAGGGCAAACGACGATTTCAAGGAATGGTTACTCCAAAATTCAAGTGACGACACAGTGATGATTCCAGAGGTACCACAAAAATGGCAAAAACTATTTGTACCACAAATTAAATGCAATGTAGCTAGCTCTTGGGTTCATCCGAATATACTGTCTGGGAGTGCGTGGATTGTACGAAACAATAATGGTTTACCTCTGTTTCATGGTAGAAATGCTTTTGCACATATCTCCTCTCGGTTGGAATCGGAATTGCAGGGGGTTTCATGGGCGGCTGAATGTGCATATGGTCTTCATCTGGCAAATGTATGCTTTGAGGTTTCAGATGGCCAGGTTATGGATGCGCTAAAATCTCCCTCACATTTCCCATATGTCAGGAACATTGTTACAGCAGGCCCGGCAAGCTCTTCAGATGGTCAATGGTTTGGTTATCAATAATGTCACGGCCTCTGCTAATCTGGCGCATCGGATAACAACGAGTGTAACCAAGGAACATTGGTATCAATCATACGTTTCTCGCAATGGTCCGGCTTGGTTATCGGATCAGTTAGAATTAGAGCGAGCGATTTAGGTTCCTTTAGTTGTTTTGTTTGTCGGGTTCTTTCTTTGTTACCTTCCTATTGGTTTGGTGACTTAAGACTATTTTGTAAAGGCTTCGTGTCTCCTCCCCTATTTCCTAATAAAGTTATTTGTGACAAAAAAAAAAACTATTAACTATTTATAAGGTTTTAAGGTTTATGATCTAAGGTTTACGATTTTAAAACTCTAAACCATAAAATCCTAAACCTCAAAAAGTCTTCCCACCTCGAATAAACCCTAACCCCCTAAAATATAAACCTTAAGTCCTAACAATTAAATCCTAATAATTAGTAACAATTAAATCCTAATTTTATAAGGGTTTAACCCTAAATCCTAAACCTTAGAAACCCTAAATGAACCCTAAACTTTATAATTTTACTAAACCCTAAGTCCTAAAGCTTAAACCCTAACAAATTTATTATTTGTAATGAAAAATCTTTAGTAAATGATGGTATTTTTGCAAGTATAAAAAAAAATGATAGTTTTGAAAAGGAGTGTTTCAAAGTGGCATTTCTTAAAATTTCCCTTGAAGATTCCGTGTATTTCGATATTAATTTTGATTATTAAACCGAAATTTGTGAAAGAATTGAGCGGAAAAACTTATAAGAATATCGTAATTATTTAATTATCGGATATTTAGTTATAGAGATTATTTTGTATCAAATCTATTAATAACAACAATTTCAATAAAAAAAAAATTTAGTGTCTCGCCTGTTTATAGCAATCCTATAAATGGTTTTAGGGATGTGTATTTTCGTATGTGTCTCTTGGTTTACGGGGATCTTAATATGATTATCATTTATGTGTTTTCTCAGTCGCGTCTATTCATTTATGCATTTTCGTTTTTTGTTTTTTTTTTTATTCACGTTTAATCGTTTCAATATTTTCGCTTGTGTCTTTTAGTTTGTATCTTTTCGTTATAATTCTCAGAGAGATGTGTCTTCTATGTATTTTTTTGTGTGTATGTGTTTTTGTATCTTTTGATTTGCATATTTATAGTTATATCTTTTACGTATGTTATAAGAATCACAACATACTAACGCACATACAAAATGATTGCTCGTTAAGATTCCGGGCAATTCATCAGTGGATTTTGCATAATCTCAGTGAACTTTGCAGTTTGCGGCTATTTACCAAAGCTAACGACGACCGTTCATCGGGAAAAATCTCCATTATTTTAGTAGGTTCAAAGTTTCTAAGGAACGAACCTTCACTACATCGGAATAACTGGCTAAAATTTCCATCTTTTATCGATAAAATATGGTCCTATTTCATGCTCTAGAGGGAGAAACACCTCGCGGAGAATCCCATAATTTATCGTTTCCATAGTCTGTGTTGCTTTCTCAGATTTCTCATCACAAAGAGCCTCCATTGCTTCTCTCATATACCCATTCGCCTTCAAAACAGCCTTGACAGGACTCAAATTCTCCTCTAGTCTCTTCAGCTCTTGTTATTAGATGTAAAAATCCGGCCATCAAAACAGCTTCCTTCTCCTCTGAGATTCAAAACAAGGAGATCGAGAAATGTGAATCCAAATTCAAAATTAATCATAGTCGTCGAGGCCAGTCGTGATTGGTCTGATATGCCATCATTCCTATATACTCCATTCTTCGGTTCAATATATGTTAAGTAGACATAATGAATCACACGTAGCAGCCTTCCCACCACGGGACTAAAATAAAAATGTGAGTCCCCCTTTTGTACATCATCTCTCCATAACTTAACGCAGAACCATAAGACAGTACGAACTTCATCACTTATCAAGAACAAGGTTTGAGCCAGGTATAGGGAAAGCTCAACTCCGAGTCGTGCAGCCTCCCTTTCCAGCTTCTGCTTTGCAAAATCCGTCCGTGGAATGCCGGAATAATATATCGGTAGTGCCCTTATTATCTCACTGTCGGAAGATTTTCGCAAAAGAGGCTTAAGTAGCTCGTTAATAATCCTAATCTTTAAGAGTTGGCCAACTTCTTGAACAAAGAGAGACTTCCACAAGTAAAAAATGTAAGGCTCTATCCTCTCTCTCACAAACTCGTTTCCCTTGCGGGCCTCAACTTATCCTCTAGATTCCTAGAATTTGCTGCTTGTAGTTTGCAATATGCATCACAAATATTTCATCATTTAAATAGGGATATTGTCTTTTTATGAGAACCAAAACAAGGCGGTGCAAAGTTCTGATTCCGCGAAAGAAATCACTCAAAGTCGTCTTGATAATATCGCACTGGTCACAACCATTCTAATAATAAACTCCATTACTCTTGGGTTTGGTGGTATGTTTTGAGTGGACATAATGAATAACAGGAAAAAGCCTCTCTAAGACGGTGTTCGGATATGGTAGTACAAATCTCCATAAGTTAAAGCAGAAGAATATCAGAGCCTCAATGTCACCACACATCAAGAAAGTCGATTCAGCAACATAGACCGAGAGCTCCACTCCTAGTCGTACAACCTCCTCTCTCGTTTTCTCCATTCCAGAGCCAATCCTACAATACAGTACAAAACAATTCGTCAAACGGTTGTGTCTTTTCGTTTGTGCCCTTTGACGTTGTTTTGGTTGTGTCTTTTCGTTTGTGCCCTTTGGCGTTAATGGTTGTGTCTTTTTGTTGGCATTTTTCCGTTATAACTTCTGTTTTTTTCCAATATATTGTTTGTGTTTTTTTTTCCGTTTGCATATTTTCAATTGCTAACCATAAAAGATACTCATTGGGCTTTTGTGTCTTTTCGCTTGCATCTCTTAATTATAACTTCCATTTACGCATGTAAAGATATTGTCTTAGGGGGTGTTATTGTATTTTTTTGTATTTGGTTGTATTTTAGATGGATTCTCAAATACAGTGTTATTCAATTGTGTATTTGATTCAAATACATTAAAATTCAGTGTTATTCAATTGTGTATTTGATTGTTGTATTCTCAAATACATTAAAAACAGGTGTTATTCAATATCTCTTGGATTTTATTGTATTTTGATTTGGATGTATTTTGTCAATGGAATTGTGAACAAACAAAATCAGAGAGATTTCTTGTGTATTTGTGAATACACCCATCAAACAAAAAGAAAAATGAAATAAATGATATCTCTTTTAGTCACCTTCATCCGCAAATACTGTTCTTCTGCAACATTTCTTAATCTCCTCTCCACCACCTCTGTGAATTACGAACTTACAAGTCTAAGATCTTAATTTTTGATCTCCACCATCACCACCACAATCTCAATCTCCTCTCCACCACCTTTTTGAATTACGAACTTACAAGTCTAAGATCTTAATTTTCGATCTCCACCACCACCACCACTTTCTCGATTTCTTGGTTTTATATTGTCTTTGTAATAAACAGTACCCATGTGTTTTCATAGGAGAAAGTGGAAACATAAGTTTAAAAAAAAAAAAAATTTTCTAATACGAAGAAATACAAACAAGTACGTGAAAGTACAATACAGTCAAATACAAAAAAAAACAATAACTGTTTTAAATACATGCAAATACACTGAAAAACATCTAAATCCAAATCCTTTAAAACACATTGAAATACTAAATCCAATAACACCCTCTTAGTTTGTTTCTTACTGTTCATGTCTTTTCGTTTTGCATCTTTTTGTTGTGTTTTTTCTTTTGCAACTATAATTTCAAGAGTCACATCCTCCCACACTCGTACTTTTTACACTTTATATATCTATATACCTTATTCTTCTTCTTTTTTTAACGTAGATCACATACATTCTTCTTTCAAAACCACAAAAAAAAAAAAATGGAACTAAATTATCATTTCTTAACCAATATTATTCTATTATTTCAACCTTATTTTTCAATATATAAAATTTCCATATTTTTTAAACCCCTACAGTTTTTTAGTTGATAAAAGATTTTTGGATTTTCTCTGATAGCATTAAAATCTAACCAAATATAAATATATAAAAATATTGACAATTCCTACTATATGTATTTCCTTACTTAGATGGTTTATATAATAAGTTTTTAGGTGTAAAATTTATTTATGGGAATTTTGATTCTTCTTTTATTTATTTAAAACAAGTTTTATGGGTTGTATTTAACGTTTATTGTCCTTTCATACTTATATACTTTCTATCTAACTCTATTTTTTGCATAAATAAAATAGACGTTAAGAATGAAGCTAATATTCTCGGGTGCTTCATTAGACACTTATATTAACGATGTTTCCCTTATTTTTTCTTTGCGTTTGTTTGAAATATATTTGCATAACTGAATATATCTTTTTTTGAAGACATTATTGACGTTGAGCTTTGTATATATATATATATAGTATTGATTCATAGAGTGCATTCAAAGTTTTATTCTAATTATATTTCGAACGATTGCGATGATTTAGAATGAGTTGTTTCTTTTAAAAATTGAATTGTAATTTTTATATAAAGTTTTTGTTTACCAACTAACTGTGTCTTTGAAACTAAAAACCTTTTTAATTGGAGAGGTCTGGGAGGGTGATGATGGAGGATGGAACAAAGTCAAATGTAACACTTTTTCATCCAAAAATATTTTATGTTTTTATTGTGAAAATAATAAATTCATTTTCATTTTGAGTTCACAAAAAATAAAAATAAAACCACAACTTTAAACGAGTATCATGATTGGATGAAAATCATAAGCTTCACTTGTCTTTTAAATTTCATCTACATATAAATTGATTTTGTGACTACATTAATTTAAAAACAAAAGAATCAAGTAGTGTGTATATATAGTTTACTTACTGAAATATAATATATGAATACATAATATTAATACAAAATTAATAAATTTATTATGAAAAATTATATTTAACCTTGCGTCAGGGGGGTTTAATTCCTAGTTCCTATAATATCCATACGAAAATAACTATATAAAACAAAAAAACTTAGAAAAAGGTATAAACCCAGTTTTTATAGATTTGAATTAGGATTTAAGGATTAGTTTTAGACAATATTGTTAATTTGAAACTATAGATTTGTTTTATTAGTCTTGATATGTACATGGCAATTTTTTTTAAGAGATACACATTTAGACAAATGAGATACTAAATATTAGTTTTAAATCTTATGAAAACAAATATTCATAAATATTACAAATAATAATTTATTTTTTTGTCTTGAGAACCAGTTTGTCAATGTTGAGTTTGCTGCAAATCCACTTCAAATAAAGCACTAGCAAGTTGAATCTCATGTGTCAGTCTTAATGAGACATTTTAAAGAACACAATGTGAACTTATCTTCATATTTCAAGACGGATGGGAATTGACAGCGAGAATTACAATAGTCACAAATTGGCCGATTTATACGATTTTTATGAATCGAGTAAACTCGGGATAATCCAACGACAATACTTCCCGGTTTGATCCATACGAAGTCACCGAGTGCACAATTGATATGAAAAGTGATGTCACATTGATCACATGAATAAAACCATTTCTTTGAGTCTACTTCTTGCTCGCATATGTCGCACCAATACTGCATACTAGTCTTTTCTCCGTAGCATAGAGATAGGAAATGATCTTTATCATTTTGGTGTTTAACCATCTTCGGCAAAGTGGAACATTTAATGTGTAAACAAAATGCACACTCCTCACATTTCAATACAATAGTCGCCTTCTTTCCACAAGCATTACAAACCTTGTTTGTTGTTGAAAAGTTGATGTACAACGAATGAAGAGGGTGGCTTTCATGGACAAATGGTTCACAAATAGAACCACATCTCACATCCAATATGATATTATTATCACTTTTGTACCAAAAACCTTGGAAAATGTTTAGACAAGCCTCACAAAAAAGTACGCGGTCAGTTCTTGGGACAAGAGTCATCCGCAACTTGTAGACATAATCTATTTTAGTTTTTGGGAGATAAGCACATTTCTGATGAAGAATAAAATCATCACATTCCATGCAGTTGTAGAATGGGCTAGTGAATACAGGATATGTGCATGCTTTACACAACATGCCACAATCATTAGCATCACTCTCCACTTTCAGCTTTAAATCATACTCCATGTGATTGAAATGTCTTATTATTCCTTCTCCGATCACCTCGTACGATTTTTCATCGATATCATCATCCTCTGTCATGTATTCGCGTTCAATCCCATCCCAAATCCCGAACCTTGTGGCACATCTCAAGTGAATTGCAAAATCAGGACATTTTAAACAATTGTAAGCTCCACATGTCCAATTTATCTCTTTATGGCATACTATACATTTCCAAACTCCGGCGTTAAGTAAATGTTTATAATGAATACGATGATCGTGACGATGGATCCTTATCACCCGCGGTACATCTACACAATTTCTATGAATCATAAAATTGCATTGAGGACATACATAAGGATTTGTATCATCATCCATTAATCCACAAGCATTACAAACAAAAATCCTTTTCGGCATAAGAACGAGTGGATGTTCATGAGCTTTTGGGTTGTCAAGAGTGAAAGGAGGTGAACTCTTTGCACAATTGACGTCCACATTAAAATTACAAATGGCACAATGATAAAACACGTTAAGGAGCTTACCCCCACACAAAGAACATTGTCCATTAGTGTAACTTGGAACATGAGTAAGAAACTTGAGAGGATGTTTAGGATGACAAGAGTAATTGATCTCAGGTGTGGATTCTGCGCAAACTTTATGATAACTTAAATCACATAAGTTACATACATAAGGAAACCGGTCATCAGGTAATTCACATATACAGCAAGTAAACCTAATCAGATCTGGAAGAAGAGATAAACGATGCTCATGGGTCTTTGAAGAATCAATAGTTGTTATGACTTCTTTTTTTGCACATATCAGATCTATGGCAAAATCACATATGCGACAATAGTAATACATTTTTGGCAAGTTACCTCGACAAAGCTTGCATTCTCCATGGACATCTTCATCCGCTGGAACCACATTAATCTGGAGAGAATGTTGTGGGTGGTAAAGATTGTTAATCTGTGGAGGTGATTTGGCACAATCATTATGAAAGAAGAGTCCAGAACGATAGCAACGATAACCATCATTGTAGGAGTCTTGACCAAGATTACAACCGTCACATTTAGTTCCACGCGTTGGATATAGTGAATACACAATGTTGAGATTTTCCATTGATGAATTAAAGGGAGATATATGCTTTTAATTCTAGTATTTAAAATTTGTCTTATGTTTTGGTCTTATATATATAATCACTATATTATTAAGTTGTGCTTTGTTTAGATGAAAAAGATACTCAAAGAATTATTCTGGTCACTATATTAGTTTATTCTTTGTTTACATGAAAAGGATACTCAAAGACAAGTCTGCGTACCCAAGGAGTTCTTGATGGGGGGTTTTGGGATATATTAAAATAATAAAGTGACGAATAATGTTTTAAAATAGTTGGGATTCTTAAGAACCCCAATAATTATAATACTTAAACAAATAAATAATTAAAATAATGAATGAGGTTCTTAAAAACTTAAGAAAAATTAATAATAATTTTGTTTTGTTTATTATATTTTGGGAAACCTATCAAAAACCCCTTGATGGGGATGCTCTTACAAAAAGGATACTCAAAGAATTATGCTTGTGTTAGTACTGGTGAAGATTTTAAAATGTAACTAAACGAATAAGTTGTGTGGATTAAACTTGAAACATCTTTTAGTTCGTAAATTCAAAAAGAAAGACTTGTACCAATATTTGTGAGCTGCTTGCTTAACCCAACCCCGTACTCAACAGCAGTTGTAAATCTACGAAGAAAACAAAAAACTCAAAAGTAAAGCAAAGGAAAAAATCTCTTAGTTTGGTCACCTCATAGACTTTCAAAAACCGATCCACAACATATTTCCTATCATTCTCTGATTTGAATTCCTTCAAAACACAAAAACAATCTTCACACACGTAACCCAACCGTAAGCTTGTCATGTTCGAAACTCAGTTTCAATCAGTTCAGACTTACATATGAGTTTTGGGAAACCCAGAACGCTTCAGCTAAAATGCAATCAGCAGCCCCGTTAATATATATGACCGGGATGGTGTAATTTCCAGTCGCCTTCCCATCAATTCTATAAACCCACATTGAACATACAATGTTGTTGAAACCCAAATTTTGAGAAATCACCAGAGATGGTTTTTTTTTTTTTGTATTTTGAAAAGGAGCACTCAATGGAGAATGGTTATTTGAAATGGTGGAACTCAGAAAAACCATTTATGCGAAGCAATTTTACGTTATTGGACCCTAATTTTCAGTGTCATGGTTTTCCAAGTTTCTTTTCTGGAGAAGGGAGTGTACATGTTACCAATACATTAGCATTGAAATACACTAACTTTTGATGAGAGTTTAACACATGATTTTTTTCAATAAAACTGTTCCGCAAATAATGAATCGACGATTATATGTTAAAGATTAAACATTTTAACCATTATCAAATGAAATTGTATTTTTTAATTATATTAACATACACAGAAATATCGTAGAAATAGAATTGTGACCCCATTTTATTTGACAATATGGTTGATTCTACAACTATTTTCTTTAATATTTCATTATTTCTTAATTAGTGTTTGATCATTTTTTATATTAATATTGAGTTTTCATGATAACTATACACCAATACAAATATAACACTTTCAAATTAACATGAAACTATGATAAGTTTAACGATAGAAAAGTATGCCTAAAGATTTTTAAAAAAAATCTAATAATTATGATTTTATATGTAATATTAACCAAAAAAAGAAAAAAAAACTATGTCTTTGAAGCAAACAGTAATGGTGGGTAATTAGCTACAAATTAATTTCAAAATTTTCTGACGCAAATTTTTAATTAGCTACAAAGTTGTGGCATTACATCTTTAATAAATTAGCTACATATTTGCCATAAAACGGGAATGGGAAATTAGCCACTAATAGAGAGAAAAAAACTAGTTACAAAGCACCAACAATGTTGGGCAATTTTTAAAAATACCACTTTTGAAACACTCATTTTCATAAGGAAAAACAGTTTTTAATTACATGAACTATGAGGTAATATGTGACAAACCATCCCAA
>OVAP01004334.1:0-14796 GCA_900406295.1 Aurinia saxatilis | reverse complement strand
ATAGATGATTGTGTCTTCACCAAAAGAGAGAAAAAATTTCTTTATTGGTATAGGGAAGATGAGGTCTGGTCTTGAGCTTTATTGGTATTGGACAATAGAACAAACCCAACAGTAAGAATTTATGCATGTAGATAAGTTAGGTTTATATAATTGTTGATGTAATTAGTAGGTCTGTGCTTAGTTGGCTGCTGAGGTGGCATCACAAAAAGTTATAGATATAGATAGTCGACAAAAAAAAAAACCTAGTTAATAATTAAATAGTGGTATTTTAGACTTTTTATAAGGGAAGGTTATTAAAATAAAGTAAGGTTTATATATGTGATTAATGGTATGAAAAAGTGGATATATGTAGTTAAACTCCATTTTCTTATTTAAAAAAAAAACATATAGACACCACAAAAGTGTTTAAAAGAAATAACTATTATTTAATTTAGCTTACTTTACCAACAAAATTAGTCATCTCTACCTTAAAAATCTAATTTATTCATATACTAATTACTAAAATGATTAAATTAAAATTTGTTATCACATCTTCAAAATAGTAGAGTATCTTTGTTCACTATAATGTGTAACAAACACTATATTTCGAACGGATGACATTATATATTTTAAACTTCTTAAAATCGAGTTCCAAATAATACATCAACACTATATATCNTCGAGTTCCAAATAATACATCAACACTATATATCAAATGAGTATGAGTATAACACGAACATTAGCTTAAATGATATAAATACAAATAATATATAATCTTTCTCAAAATTTTGATAAAGTTTGTCATGAATATTTTTTCTAATATTTACTATATAAAATTTCTCAAAAAATTATACTTTTACAGAGTATTATAAGAGAAAACATTAGTTATATCTTATTATATAAATCTATTATATATAATTAATGGATTTTGCTTACATAAATATTGTAATCCAATTTAAATAGCCAAATATCTTTTAATTTAATTAATAACTATTGAGAAAATAATTAAAACATAAAAATTGTTTTTCGTACAACGTACGGATTTTCTTTAGTATAAATATATATATATATATATATATATATATATATATATATATATGAGATAATGTGGTTAAACTGAGGCGTGTGATAAAAGAAATTAGTTATTTATTTTGAGGAAAATAAGGGGATATTTTTGTAAGATGCCCTTATGAAAAGGGGTAAAGCAAAAATGTTAGTTTTGAAATTCCCTCGAAATTACTATGGCTAGTTTATAAATTTTTTTAAAAAACCAATATAAAGGAAGAATTAAAAAAATACAACTTTTGGTGTATTTTTCTTCAAAATACCACTTCTTATGATCTATTTTTAAAAATATACTAATTTAAAAATAAAATTATCATTTTTATATTTTAAAATGTCTTATAATTTTTTTAGGGTTTATGATTTAGATTTCAGGGTTAAAACCCTAACCCTTAAAATCATAAATCCCAAAATCTTAAATCCTAAGCCTAAATAATTTTTAAACATTAAACCCTAATCATATAAGATTATAACATAAACCATAAATCATTGAACCTTAAACAAACTCTTTTTTATATTTAACATTTATCATAAACGCACTTTAAATCATAAAAATTGGTATTTTAAAAAAATGAAAATAGTATTTTAAAATAAAAAATAGACCATAACTTGTAGCCTACCGGTTGTGGTAGTATCACTACTGTGTCATCACCTGGATTTGAGTCCAATGTAATGTTTAAATGTTGAATTGTTGACGCAAAAAAAAAATCACCGTAAAAATTGTACTTTTGGCAATCTGCAATCTAAATAAAAATTTTTCTCACAGTTAATAAATGTAGGCCAATCCTTCACCTTATAGTCAATATACTATACAACCTTCAACTAAATATAGACTTCGTAAATTTCATAAAATTGTGTGTATATAGTCAAAAACACTTTATTTACTTTTTATTTTTTATTTCATTTTATTCTAGTGGCAATTGGTAAACTTATTTAGACTAGATATTAAACCTGAAATTTTATTCAAATCTGAAATCCAAATCCAAATCCGACATGAAAATGGAACCGAACTCGATCCTGAAACCCGAATGAACCCGACCCAAACTCAAACGCAGACCCGAATTCCTATGCTTACTAGGTACTATCACATATAAGATCGAATCTCGTTCTAATTGGGCTAATAAGTCGATCTTGTGGCCTAGAAAAAAAAAAAAAACCTCGATAAAAATCAAATAAGTAGTCAATTGTTTGTATTGTTCATAGTCATCGTGGTCAACTGGTGATGGATTATTTGATTTTTGTGGAGGTCGTGAATTTGATTGTCACTTATTATAGGTTGTCTTCTGACACAATCTATATACGGTCGAGAGTTATAGTATGGATTAATCGTAAAATGATTTCAGAGATGTGGGAGATAAATTTGTACAAATTTATCATTTGAAGGATATTTTTACAGAAAGTCTTAACTAAAAAATTACTTTTATTTCCCAATATTATCAGACATACATAATTTTGTTCGGGTATAAAACAAACAAAACTAGCACTGTAGTGGCGGCTAAATTCTTTTTTAGTATGAGATTTTTTTAAATAAAAGGAATAATTTGTAATAACTGCTATTTCGTCATTTTCATGGCGTCTCCTTTTGACCTCTATCTGTTTAGTGTTAACATATTCGTTGGTGCGTTAAGCTCAAGCATCCAAAACCAGCGCAGATTAGTAGGCGAACATCTTTCTTTCTCTTCTTATTCTTCGAAAGGCTTGTAGGACAAAAAGGTGAGTTCTTTTTGTTCTCGTGTTTTGGTTTTTTAATTTTGATTTTAGTTTTTCGAGAAGAGAAACAGTTTCTTAACCTGCAATCAAATCTGTGAAACCCATGTGATACTTTTAAAGCTGTATCAGAGAGAGATTCATTTTTGTTTATTTTATACGATTTGTGTTTCAGAGAAGGGTGGTGTTGACTGCTTCTGGAGATGGGTTTGTGGTAATTCGCATAGTAGTTGAAACATTCAAATCAAAATGGAGCCTCCAAACGGATTTAAGGCTTCTTTTTTGCAATTCTTACTTTTCCTCCCTTACTTCATTGGATTGCTCTTTTTGGGTGCCATTAAAGGTAACAACTTTAACCACAAATTTCAATTTTGACTTGGCTGTTGGCTTCACTTTGTTGCTTGATTCTTCTCTCTGATGGGTTTTCCCTTCCTTTCTTTTACATTGATATGTGGAAAACAAAGAGAAAATTCAGTTTCTACCAGTTACTAAACTCGAGCATTTATGATTTTTGTATAAATGCTTGAAAGTAGATGTTGTATTAAAAGGTTTATAATTGCTGTCTAGTGTTTTCTTGACAATGAACTCCATGGAGTTGTTCACTGGTCCAATACCCCCGGAATGGTTTTCTGACTACGAAATCCCTTTTTCATCTGTTGCTTAGGTATCATTTTGTGCCCACTTGTGTGCCTCGTTGTGACTATAGGCAACTCCGCGGTCATACTGACTCTTTTGCCCATCCACATCTTTTGGACCTTCTACTCAATACTAAGGTAACTAACTCTCTCTGCTCAAAATTCTATGCCGGTCCCTAGTCCCTTGGTTTAATAACTCTCTGATGCACAGCGCAAAACAAGTAGGACCAATCTTGAAGCTCTTTCTATGCTTATGTCTTCCTGCTGCCATCATTTCCTGGCCAATTCTTGGTATTTTAGGGAGTGTTCTTGGAGGAGCTTTATATGGTTTTCTCTCTCCAATTTTCGCCACCTTTGATGCTGTTGGTGAGGGCAAGTCTTACCCGCTTTTTCATTGCTTTTATGATGGAACTTGGAGTAGCATCAGACGCAGCTTCACTGTTGTCTGCGACTTTAAAGATGTTTGCTTTCACTCTTACTTCTCACTTATGGACGAGCTTAAACAAAGCTGCCCGGATCGCAAATATTATGAAATAAGGTATATATATATATATGTGTGTATTTATTCTTGAGTTCCTTTGTGAAACCGATCTTTCAGTAAAAAGAGTCTCTATCTGTTCTCAGGATACTTCAACTTCCAGGGGCTTTGGTAGCTTCGGCTCTCGGAATTTTTGCTGATTTCCCTGTGATCTCAATTGTCGCCATATGCAAAAGCCCTTACATGCTCTTCAAAGGATGGCACCGTTTGTTTCATGATTTAATTGGTCGGGAAGGTCCATTCTTGGAGACAATGTGTGTGCCCATCGCAGGCCTTGCGATCTTACTCTGGCCTCTGGCTGTCACCGGCGCAGTTCTTGGTTCAATGGTCTCTAGTGTCTTCCTTGGTGCTTATGCAGGAGTAGTCTCATATCAGGAATCATCCTTTTACTATGGACTCTGCTTTGTAGTTGCCTCTGTGTCCATCTATGATGAGTATAGCAACGATATTCTTGACATGCCTGAAGGATCTTGCTTTCCCAGGCCAAAGTATCGATTACACGGGGAAGAAACAACGGCCTTTTCAGGTCCTATACCAAGACTAGGCTCTGTCAAGAACATGCCTTCAGTAGGAGGAGGATCAGTCAGAGTCCCTATGATTGAAATCAAGCCTCTTGATGTAAAACACAAGCTTATTCACCAAACATGATTGGAAAAATTGAAACTTTTGGCATGTTTTGATTGATATCTGTTAAAATATTGCAGCTTTTGGAAGCGCTCTTTGTGGAGTGTAGGAGGTTTGGAGAAGTGTTGGCGACAAAGGGGCTGATACATTGTAAAGATATTGAAGAGGCGAGATCTAGTAAAGGCAGCCAAGTGATCAGTGTTGGCTTGCCGGCTTACGCACTTCTCTATGAGATTCTACGCTCCGTCAAAGCCAATTCTTTGGGATTGTTACTCAGTATAACTTCAATCTCTTTCCTTGCTTTCACTTAGTTTATAATGTTTCTCAATTCCATAACAACATCTTAAATCATCAAGAAACCAACATTATTTAATACATTTATTGTGTAGGCGACGGTGTAACAGAAATAACTACCAAGAACCGACCAAAAGACGCATTTTTTGATTGGTTTCTGCATCCGTTTTTGATACTCAAGGAGCAAATGAAAGCTACAAACTTGTCTGAAGAAGAAGAAGAGTATCTCGGAAGATTAGTTTTGCTATTTGGAGATTCGGAGAGGCTTAAAAACTCGTATGCGGACTCCGCCTCTCCTCCTCTAACCGAGCTTAAACGAGCCGAACTTGATGCCTTTGCTCGCAGGTAAAATACCGCATAAAATTCTTTTTCAAACTTAGGGGTTTTAAAATTTCTCTGTTTGTTGTTTGTGGTTTGTTAGGATTCAAGGGTTAACAAAAACTGTATCAAGGTATCCCACATTCCGTCGGCATTTTATGCAATTAGTGAAGAAGCTATCGGAGGATCTTGACACCAAACATGATGGTTCGGTTAAGGATGGTTCTATAACAGAAGCGCCTGCTCCAGTTCAGATATTTTCTCGGATATTCAGTAAGAGTTCCAGATCGTTCCGAAGAAAAGGGAGTATCAATGGATCCAATCAAGAAACGCAAAAGGGCGTGCCAAGGAATGTAGATATCGTTTAAACATGGGACGTGTGGATATTTTGGAACTTAAAGCTTTTGTTCTTTGCTCCATTAAGATGTCATTCATTGTAAAGATTGTTCAGACGGATTGTCTTCATTATTTATAGAACGGTGTATGTGCTCGTTTTTCTTTTTGACCCGGTGTATGTTTTCGGTTACAATTTACAAACCTGTTCAAAAAAGAAGACAAATTTCAAGAGTATCCATTTTTCTTGTGTAGTCTTTTGTTTCCTTTGTTGCATACCAATGTTCTTCAATAGGAAAGTTTGTGATTTGTCTTTGGTTTTTGAATTTTTTTCAGTGGTTGTGTTGTCTTCTCTTTTTGTTTCTCCTTTTGCTTCTCTCTTCAAGAAGTATCATCTCCCATAACCCATACGATCTATGAATGACTTTGCATTCTACGATATTGCAACGAAAGACAATTTACCAAATACTGTAGTTTTTCTTTTTTGAGTGGCTTTAACAAAGATGAGCTTGTTTACATGTGTTTTTACAAAGTGCGGATACTGTACGTGTAACCTATATGTATAGAATTTGAAGAAGACAATAGAGAACTAGATTATGGAAAAGACTATAGAAACAGACCAGTACTGGTGTTAGAATCTACATGATATCAAGAGTAAAGAAGAATTAGAAGGGAAAAGCTCGAAAGAAGAAGAGTTACTCACGAAAATACAATCAGTTGTTACATCTCAATTCCACGGTCAGTTCGATTCTTTGATAAAGTGTGGATTTGTTCACAATCCAATAGATTGAGGTATATCAGTCTGGACTCCTGTTTAAAAATGCTACATTATCTATATACATAACATAATGGAGTTCAAGGCTCAAATCTGGCAACACTGAACACAAACCGGAGGCTGCTTCACTATGCTGCAGTCACAGCAAGATGTTTCGCAATCATTGTTGCATCCTGGACAAGAAGAACATCAAAAGGCATGTAAAACTACAAGTACATGAACATTTTTCTCAAGTTCCCTCAACTCATCTTCCTTTCCAGAACTAGTATTTAAGTGATAGTACCTTCCACAGTAAAAAAGAGAGACTCCTCATGTTCGTGAGAGCTCGTAAGGAACGCAAACTCTTTCACTGCTGGAGCAACATCCGTTGCTGTGCCAATAACGACCAAGGAGATAAAGAAGAAAGCTAGTGTTGTAGGCGACATCTTTCTTGTTTGTGTCAGTATTTGCAGTTATACTTATGCAGTCAAATGATATGTCAAGTAAACCACCAATTTAGTGATGTGAACTATGCCTAAGCTAGGTTCATGTGTCACGTTGTGTTCATGTGCAAACAAGGTAGCGAGACAAGTAGATGAAATGATTTAAAAAAGACAATGCAGATTACAAGACAAAAGAGTAGATGGTAAGTAGATGAGGTTTAAGTTCCTTAGTATTATTACTTAAAAGGAGAAAACCAGAAAGCTCCATCTACTTGGGAGGATTTGCAAAAGAGTTTTTTTTCAGCTTTGGCAACAACAATACAAGAATGAATTGAAAATCCAGAGGTTTTGGGAAGATAATGAAGTTGAAACGTTAAGGGGGTGATGAGTAGCGCACACATATTCAACGCTGAAGTTGCTTGATGTGTGTGATCTGTTTGCCTGGGTTTAAACCCTTTGGACAGGCACGGGCACAATTCAAGATTGTATGGCATCGGTAAAGCTTGAACTCGTCATCTACAGCCTCAAGCCTTTCCTTAGTATACTCATCACGACTGTCACTGATCCACCTGCATATGTGAACAAGCGGAAACATTATCTACTGGCTCTGGAAAAAGAGAGATAAATGAAGTGAATGCAGCTACGAGTAACATTTAACCTGTTGGCATGTAACAAAGCGGCAGGGCCAAGGTAAGATTCAGGGTTCCACCAGTAACTGGGACAAGAAGTGCTACAGCAAGCGCAGAGAATACACTCATACATGCCGTCAAGCTTAGCCCTATCCTTCTTACTCTGTAGAATCTCCTTGCCAGGAACAGATGGAGGATTCTTCCTCTTGAGCCACGGCTCGATACTCTTATACTGGTTGTAGAAATTGGTCATATCCACCACCAGATCCTTTATCACAAACATATGCGGCAACGGCGTGATTGTCGTCTCCGATGCTCCGTCCTGTATCTTCGTTAAGCACGCGAGTCCGTTGCATCCATCGATGTTCATCGCGCACGAACCACAGATCCCTTCTCGGCACGATCGACGGAAGGTAAGCGACGGATCCATCTCGTTTTTTATCTTGATCAACGCATCTAAAACCATCGGTCCACACTCCTTCAGATCGATCTCGTAATCTTGCAGCTCAGGCTTCCCTGGCTTATCAGGATTCCATCTGTAGATCTGGAATGTCTTCATCTTCGATCCGCCTGACGTAGCTTTTGCTTCCGCCTCCGCTCCCGACGCCGTCCATCTCGCCGGAATTAGCCTCGCCGCCGCCGCTACTTTCGACGCCTTCGTTCCAACCAATCTTCCGATCAAACCGGACGCCATTTTCCTCTACCCGTAATAATCAATGATTAGCCCAAAATTAAACATATATAGACACAGGAGATTATCTACGTCTGCACATTTGTAATTCTGAGGCTTAGCTTCATCTACGTAGAAGAGCCGTAGATCTTTTGAACTAGTAAAGCTAGAACGATTTCGACCCTTCATTTTGGATACCGACTTAGGTTAATCGTGGCCAACACAATACTGGATGATTTCAAAGGCGCGTGCTCGTCTCGAGGAGGGTGCCCGAATTATCTTACACGCGGCTTTATTGTATTGGATGTTTTTACAAGACGATGAAGGACTGCGTCCCGTTTGGAGAGAGACCAGGAACACTTTTTGCAGTTTTATTGTAGAGAAATACCACAAACTTATTTATTTTTATTTTTTGTCAACTTACCACAAACTATCTAAGATTCCAAAAAAAAAAATCCTTTTATTTGTGGTTTTTTAAAATCATCTGCTTTGTTAATTTTTATTACAAATTATTATGAGATATGTAAACATTCTATATATTCCAACGCGGGAGATTTTCAAACTCCGGATCTGTTACCGTTCTACTTACTCTAATGTTGGAGATTTTTGAATCCCAGACTTTCTGGTGTAGAAGTATTAAAGAACACTTGACCAACCACATGACCAAAGCGCTTCCACCATATTTGATGGTTTTAAGAAATCATTTAGTTTTAAATAAATTTTCTATCTAAGGTTCATACAAAATCTTTTATATATTTTTAGTCTACATATTTATTATTATACATAATGTAAATAATCTTGGTCTTTATAATAAAGTGGATGTCAATAGTCTACTTGAATTTCATATGTAAAAATGATTCATATCTGATAATCATATATTTTACTGCCTGGAGTCTCATAATTTTTTTAATTTTATCATTTTTCTTGTATTTATCTTGCATTTCATCGTGTTTTATTGCATTTATGGTTCAAATGAGTTTTATTGCAGAGGAGTCTTAGAGTGTCTTTATTCTTCTTTTTGCTTCATTTTTGAAGCATAGAGCTTCAAAAACAAAGAAAAGGAAAATCCTCTACTCATCATTTGTGAATACACTTTAGTGAAAAAATTCTAGGTGTCAAACTCTGGTTAAAAGTCTTTGTTAAAGTTTATGACGTCACATGTGACAAGGCATCTTTCTCCCCAAAATAGGAAACAAAGATAACACGTCATTGAGAATTAGAAATCACATATGCAGAGGACGATCTTTAGGTAGAGAAATCCTCCAAATTCTCAAACTCTAAACATACACCAAATCGTTTAAAAAGCATTGAAGTTATGCTATCATCGTTGTCAAATACGAAGAGTGCTCTTTCGAAATTCTTAAAACGATGAAAATATCCAAAAGTTATGTTACCGTCACTGGGATTGTCGAAGGTTTGCTGAGGGGACGAGGTCTGTTTATTCAAATTAGAATTGTTTTAATTCAATTTGAAAAACTTGCTGAGAGGCATCTTGATTCTCATGTCAGAGATTACGTTCCTTTCCGTATGTCACTTAGTGGATTCAATCTTTTAAACGGTCAATGCGTCCGTTTCGTTCTCTCGGAAACAATGGCTTCTCGATGTCGATCTTTCTCAAAATAGTTCAATTTAATTTTCTGGGTAAGTGACACATCTAGATTATGTCCACGGTTTATCGCATCTCCAAATATCTCGGTTTAGCATTCACATCTCTTTCGATTAACAGTCTGCATCGTTCGATCGATTTCGATGATGGCGAAGAGACTTCTTCATCCGGATTTATAGAAAAGGTATACAGAGGAACTGTTCTTCGTCTTCTTCAAATTGATTCGGTTAAAATTCTACTCTCTCTTCTTCTTCATCAGTCGAAGATGATGTTTATTGTTCTTTTGCAGTTTTATCGTCGTTCTTGATCCAGTTTGGTTTTGGTTTCGTGAAGGAATTATGTAAAGGCTGGATATGCTGTGATATTTCTGTATAGGAGATAAAATTGATCTTATGTTTATGAATTGTGAAGTTTCTTTTATTGGTAATGGTGCTTAGTTACATCGGTTTTGATGTGACATGTTTTAGGGGAACTTGCCAACCGTATTGCTGGTCCCATCCCGATGATCCATTCCTTGAATGTTTTGAGTTTCCGGATAAATTGAGCATTCAAGGGTTTTCATTCATCGTGGTTCTTCTTTCTTCTATACTATGCTCAGTTCTGTTTGTGTTTGGTCTGGTGATTTAAGTCATGGTAACGGTTGTTCAACTTTTCTTATTTTGCAGTTCATGCATCACATTTGGAAGCTGTGAAGGGGCTGTTACGGACCAGCAAACTGCATGTTTTAAACCACATGTATGCAAAATAGTTCATGTTATTTCTTCCTTGGAGTCTATTGTGTAATAACCTTGACAGTTAACATTGCATGCAGTAGCAGAAGGTCGCTTACTAAAGCTCCCATTCTCGACCATATACGAGTATCTTCGAGTTATTGAATCTTAGCATAAACTATTTTAATTTATCTTAGCTGTAAATTCTTGATGTATACAATAAAAAAAATTAAGCTGAAATTACTCTCACCTATGACTTTGGCTACACAACTCTTACATCTGAAAAATGCTTTTTTTATATATATATGGGAAATCAGACATAGCACAAAATAGAATCAGGATCTGGTCCTTTGGACATAACTAAGACTAGCTCAGGTCCCTAAAATGCTTTTGGTCTTACAATCAAATTGGGCTCCAAAAGCGTTCTACATGTCATTCAAGGTCAATCTCTCTCTGAATTCGTTTGTGTTAAAAGCCTGGTATTGTCAAAGACTACTCTGGATTGTTAAAACCTTACTAATAAGTTGGTTGTTTTAAGAGGTTGAAACAATCATAGAGGTTGTTGCTGCTAATAACAATGTGGGTTTTTCAGTTGAAAATGTAGAATCAACAGCTAATATCGCTAGCCCCTCTGTTAAGGGTCATCAGAAGCAAACAATTAATGAGGATAAAAATGAAGAATATTGATATATCTCGTATTTTGCCGGTTTTTATGATAATAAACATATATTTATTTATATTTTTGAGTCTATATTATTATTATTAGAGTCCAAAAGAGTCATTTTAGGTGCATGAACGAGTTTTGGAGTTTTGGAATAATTTAGAAGAATTATGGAGCAAAAAAGGAACAACCTTGAAGAGACGAAAAAGGAACCAAAACAAAAATGGAAATTCAGGAAGAGGTGTCGATCGACACCCTACGGATATTCTGCAGATTTTCTAAATCTCAAAATCAAGATTATTTTCTAAAATCTTTTATATTAATTTCCTAATTCTAAAATCCGTCCAAACCCCTATATATACTTTTATAAATCCATTGTTTAGGCTTATGCATTATTTTACTTTGAGAGAGTTTTTGGGAGAAGATTTCATAAACCCTTTTATTGAATTTATATTGTTTTCATTCAATTATTGATGATGAATTGCTTGACCATGTCTGAGTAGTTTATTAGTTAGGTTTAGAGTTCTTAAATTAAGCTTAAGGTTAAGAGAAAATCATCCTAATCTATGAACCATTAATTAACTCTGCTCCTAGATGTTCTTATTGCTCTATTCATAGATTAGCTACCTTGAGTCTAGATCATAGGGAATTTATTATACACCAGAGTGTTAATAAATTGCTGAAATTATCTTAGGAGAGCTAGCTATATTTTCTCAAGGAGACTTAGTTTAGAATAGTTAGTGAACAATTGAATCGGCTTGTTAATGCTAGTTTAAATTCCATAGGATTTGTCAGAGAGATTTTGTCTTTCTAGGGTTTAAACTAAGATTGTAAATCTCAGCGAGAGTTGGATTGATTGTTTGCATTGTTCATCTTCTAGAGTTAAGATTTCTATAAATTTTGCACGACGGGTGTCGATCGACACTCCCTGTTTTTAGGTTCAGATGAAGTTCCCAAAACCCAGCGTTTGTTTTAATTGATTTAAACCCTTCACAATTTACATATTGTCTGGCTTAGTTAGTAACACTCAAACCATCACTCTTGCATTTAATTTAGAATTTAATAAATTAGTTTGTTTAGTTCTTCGGTCTTCGCGGATTTGATCCTTAAGTACTATAACTGGTATTTGTTGTGCACTTACAGTTAGAAATACATAGGGTAAAACTTTGTGTATCAAATATGAGGTGCAGATGAAGAAGAATATGAAGTCCAATCAGATGATAATGATTAAGATGAGGATGATGATGATGGATCTCCAAGACCCGTGAAGGATCCATAAGAAAGAAGCTTTGGACTTTTCTCACTACATACCATCTCACGTGGATGATGATCTGAGATGTTACTTTCACATTTATTGTGTAAAACCATTTATAACTTCGTAGAGCTAAAGACTCTTTAGGTGGTGGATGAAGCTAGAGGAATTAGAAGCAGAGGCATGTTTTTAAATGATGTACTTTGATATTGACAGAACATAAAAAAGCGGATATTATTGATTACAAATATATTTCAAAGGATTAATTCAGAGCAGTAAAAGAATCTTATAAAAACTTGGTATCAAAACTTGATAAACTAACATATTATGTGCTCTGTATTCCAAATCACATAAAAACAAGATAATCCACATGATATCAAAACTTAAATGTTAAACAAATATATTAAAAGATAATCTACAAAGATTCTTATCCATTTATAACTACAGTAAATGTTGAACAAATATTTTATGAAAAAGAAATATTATGAAAATAATAATAAAACTAAACATAATATAATTAACCATTATTTATTGATATATTGCATTTTAGGATTGTTTTCATGGTTGTTTTACATTAATTTGCTCTAGTTTTGACTCATTTGTTGATAATTTACCTTGCATTTAGCTACATTATGCATTTTGACTTGCATTTAGTACTTAGACTTGCATTCTTGCATTTGCATAGCATATTTGCATGATTTAGGTACTTCTTGGACTATTTTGGACATGGTGGAACTTGGACAAGATGCATGAAGGGCCAAGAGATGAGAAAACAAGCAAAGGACCAAGCAAAGATGAAGAGAGGACCAAGAGTGAAGAATTATTCCAGGCATCGGGTGCCACCCGATGTGAGCACCCGATGCCGGGTGCATTTTTGCTCTCCAAAATGACTTCTCCTGTGTCATTGGCATCGGGTCCCACCCGATGTGGGCACCCGATGCCAGACACACACTATTGCTTCCAAGATTCTAATTTGTTGACTTTTGTGAAGTTTGTTGACCTTTCCGGGTTTTGCCTATAAATACTCTTTTTGTTGTTTATTTTTAAAAAAGAAGCTTTACCATAAACAAAAACCATAAGCTCTCTTGTAATCCTCTTAGATCTTCTTTATAAGATTCATAGATTTGATTTTTGGTTTGACAAACTATTAATCTCNCCACCCGATGTGAGCACCCGATGCCGGGTGCATTTTTGCTCTCCAAAATGACTTCTCCTGTGTCATTGGCATCGGGTCCCACCCGATGTGGGCACCCGATGCCAGACACACACTATTGCTTCCAAGATTCTAATTTGTTGACTTTTGTGAAGTTTGTTGACCTTTCCGGGTTTTGCCTATAAATACTCTTTTTGTTGTTTATTTTTAAAAAAGAAGCTTTACCATAAACAAAAACCATAAGCTCTCTTGTAATCCTCTTAGATCTTCTTTATAAGATTCATAGATTTGATTTTTGGTTTGACAAACTATTAATCTCATCTTTAATCATGTCTTACCTTTCAATTTCTCCTTTTTCTATGGTTATGTGTGAGTAGTTTCTCTATTGATCATTGAGTATGGTAGATTAGGGGTAATTAGTGATGGATTTTGAGTTATGGGGTTAATATTAGAGATTCCTTAAACATCTTGTAAGCTTAAGGCTAATTCTACTTTGATCACCTAGGAATAGATGTTAGTCATTTCTCACACCCAAAATGTGTTTGATGCAATGCTTGAATGAACAAATGTTTTGCTTTGTCATCTTGGCCATTGGGAAATGAGTCAAGGTGCTTGGTGGTTGATTGGGCTTGAGTTTTTTTGCTTGAATTTCATAGATTTGTCAACTGGGAAATTAGTCAAATTTATGACTTTCGAAGGGATTAACACCAAAGGGATTTGGGTTAATCTATAGATTAGTGTTTGCCTAGGATGGTGNTTGTTTTAGTGTTTTTACTTGATTTTATTGTTAGTCTTTTTCATTTCTTACTAGTTCACCTAGTTAATGCTTGTTTTAAGTTTGAATATGAAAACCAAACACTTTGATTGCTTTAGATTAATAGGAATTTGATGTGCTTATCGCGTTAAACGTTCTCTCAAGTGGATTGACCCTTAATCACTATAACTACTCAAGTGAGTTGTGGTTAGCANATGGCGCTGTTGCCATTGGGAGAATCTTGTATTAACCTTTAGGAGTTCAAATTCGATTGAGACTAAAGCTTTTATTTTCTTTTATTTTTCATTTCTCTTTACTAATCGTTCTCTTGTGTTTGTCTTTGCTTTCTTTTTCAAAGTTTATGACCCGAGGCAACCCACAAGGACTACTTGTTGATTTGCATCCGGTTTTGAATCAATTGGAAAGGGAACGAAGAAGAGAAGCTCGAGCCTTAAGAGATCGAGAGAGACGAGATCACTTAAGACGGTTGGATTTTGAAGAGGAATTGGTCATTGGAAACGAGATGTAGGAACAAGCACAAGAGGTGCCACCTCCAAATGGAAATGGAGCCAATGCTAGACCTGTTGGTGCATTCGATGAACCGAACACAAGAGAGGTACAACTGGGAATCATTCCACCTCCTATTCCCATCAACAACTTTGAGCTTAAGTCTT